>JBAWJX010000149.1:0-24791 GCA_037356095.1 Xylaria sp. Z21 | reverse complement strand
ATTAATATTTTTTAATTTAATAGTTTTATATTTTATAATAATTAAAACAAAAAATTTTTATTTTATTATTTAAATTTTTAAATTTTTAAAAAATTTATTTATTTTTTTTATATATTATTAATATTTAATTTTAATTTATAATTATTATATTTTTTAAAAATATTTTTTTAAACTTTAAAAATTTATATATTATTTATTTATAATTAAAAAAAATAGTTTTATTTATTTAAATAATAAATTTAACTATATATTTTTAATAATATTTATAAAATTTTAATAATATTAAATATTAATTTTAATTAATTTAATAAATTTTTTTATTATTTTTTATTATTTTAAATATATTTTAAAATTTACTATTAAAATTAATAGCTTTTTTTTTAAATATTATTTAAATTAATTAATTATATATAATTTTAATTATTATAGCTTTTTTAAAATAATTTTTATATTTTAATATTTTTAATAATTTTAACTATTTTTTTTTAATTTTTATATAAATATATTTTTAAAAATTTAAAAAAATAACTTTAATAATAAACTTTTTAAACTATAAAATATAATTTTTTAACTTTATTAATATAATTATAAATTTTGTTTAATTATTTATTTTTATAATATAATTGCTTATTTAAGCTTTATATAACAATATAATTATAATTAAAACTTTTAATTATTAAAAATAAACAATTTAATAAAATATTTAATAAATTAATTAAGTTATAAATATAAGTTATTTTATTACATTAAATAAAAACATAAGTACCGCAAAATTTGTAATACTTATGTCTTATCAGTATGCGCTAGTTTAATCTAGGTGCCTAACCCCAATAGGTGTAGGGTACGTACCCCTTATATCTGACACCGGGTCCAAGGGTCCTTATTCCGACCCACCCACCTACCTACCCACCTAGCCTACTTAGGACCTAGCCTCACTAGCCTGGCCTAGCCTACCACTCCACACCTACCTCTAATACCACCTACCAACCTACCTGCCGACCGACCGACCTACCGACCAACCGAACGAACGAACGAACGAACGAACGAACGAACGGCTACGGCTTGAGGCGACTACTCAATTCAGTGCCTTCAAAACTGGCTAAGAGACGATTCTGAAGGCCTATGGGCTGCGATTTATCGCGAAAAAAGGCTGGTGAAGGCTGGTGAGTGAGGCTGGTGAATTTACTTGCCTTATTTGATCAGTTAACTGACTCAATTCAAGCAGGAGATATCGTCAAGTCAGTCAAACAAGCTCAAAATAGCCTCAAGTCAGTCAAATCAAGCTAACTGCGTTTATTTTGGCTTGATTTGGCTGAGTCAATCGCTGGTTGGTAGGTAGTATGCTGTAGGTCGGGCTACGTAAGAAAACGTACCTGAAGCCACCTCCTGGCTCCCGCGGTCGCGCCATCTGTTCAAAATCGTTAGCGCTATATTAAAAGTAGTACCGTTAGGAAGATCTAACTGTAACGAACACGAATTTGATGCTGAAGCTGAAGCGCACGGAGGTTTTGGTGATCAAAGTGTTGGCGTTGAAGGTGGTTGTTGAAATAGGTGTGATTAGGTGGGTGGGCCCTACCTAGTAGGCTAGGCTAGGTGGGTCCTAGCAAGGACCCTTGAACGGACCCAGGTCCCTAACTTCAAGGGTCCCTGAATAACCTCTCCTACTTACCTTTTTCTTATTAAAATACCCTGTAAAAAATTAAGAAAAATACGACTGAATTACTTGCAAGTACTTGTTAACTATACCAATCAGATAAAATACTTTGCTTTGATTCCAAGTAATTTCGGAAGCGTTGTTTTGGCTTGGTTGGATCAATTAGTTGACAATTACTTCAAGTATTAGTTTGGCTGGTGGGATCGCTGGCCACAGATGGTCGAGCCACCCGCACGGCCTCGATATTATCGCCAACCCCGCACGGTGCTCGGGATATTGTTCTTGGCGTACCTAGTACTTGTAATGCAACTTCAGCTAATTAAGATAAAACCTAGGCGAGATGAAGTAGTATCCGCACCATCTACTCGACGATCTATGTAATACGCGTACTATGTAGTGCAGGGTCGGGATGGCGGGCCACTTTCCCATGCCGACCCGTTCGGAGGGCGACATTCCACGCATCGACGTGAATGCTCTATTTTGGCAATAGGAGGAACGGATCAAGGTATCATTAATAAATCAATGCCGAACCTTGGCTGACGGAACAAGTCGCAGTTGGGAAAGTGGAGCGCGAAAATATATCCGCGGGGACACATCCGAACATGAGCAGTTCAATATTATATAAAAGTCGAGTATGAACATGGACTATTTCGTCATGCTAACCAGTCGCATCTTAGGTCAAATCCTCGTGCATTATAGGGAAGGGCTACGGTAGCTAAGTAGTTAAAATGGCCGGCAAGAACTTTTTACTCGGTTTCGTCCTCATCGGTCTCTCTGCGGCACAAAAGCCTGTTGGTGAGGCCGACAACCATCCGAAGATCACAACCTACAGGTGCACAAAGGCGGATGGATGCAAAGGGGCCACCAACTACCTCGTCTTGGATTCATCTTCGCATGGGGTCTATCAAGTCAACGGCGCGGGGGGTTGCGGCGACTGGGGCAGCGGCCCGGATCCTACGGCGTGCCCGACCGAGGAAGACTGCGCCAAGAACTGCGCGATGAAGAGTATCCAGGATTACAGCACCGTCGGCGTCACGACGAAGGACGACGAGCTGCTTATGAAACAAATCGTCAACGGGAATGTCGTGTCTCCCCGGATATACCTGCTCAACGAAGCCAAGGACAAGTACGAGATGCTGAAGCTGACGGGACAAGAGTTCTCTTTTGACATTGATGCCACACATCTCCCATGCGGCATGAACAGCGCCCTTTACATGGGCGAGATGTTGGAAGACGGGGGTCAGAGCGACCTCAATCCCGGTGGTGCCACCTGGGGGACCGGCTACTGTGATGCCCAATGCTACGTCACGCCCTTCATCAATGGTGTGGTAAGTAACCCCGCCCTTCCGCCAGACTTTTCGCGGCGTGCGACTTACGGTGGATGCCAGGGGAATGTTGGCAAAAAGGGGGCTTGCTGCAACGAGATGGATATCTGGGAGGCCAATGCTCGATCAACGCAAATCGCTCCGCACCCCTGCAACCAGACCGGCCCGTATCTTTGCGCCGGAGGCGAATGCGCGGCGCAAGGCGTCTGCGACAAGAACGGTTGCGGTTGGAACACGTACCGACTCAACCAGGCCGACTACTACGGAGAGGGCCCAGACCACGCCGTTGATACGACGAAGCCGTTTACTGTCGTAACGCAGTTTCCCGCAGACGCCAACGGCACTCTGGCCGGGATCCGCCGCTTGTATGTGCAAGACGGCAAGGTCATCAAGGCCAACATGATCGAGAAAGATGGTGTTCCGGCTGTCGACTACGAGACCGACGAGTACTGCCAAGCAACTGGTGCTACAGCTTTCATGAGACTAGGGGGCCTCGCTGGCTTTGGCGAGAGTCTGACGCGAGGCATGGTCCTAACCTTCAGTCTGTGGTGGGATGACGGCGGCTTTATGCAATGGCTTGACGGTGAAGCCCAGGGCGCCGGTCCTTGCAACGCCACTGAGGGCGATCCCAAGAATATCCGAGTCATTGAGCCGGATCCTCAGGTCACATTCAGCAACATGAAGTGGGGCGAGATCGGTTCAACTTACTCTGATGCTTAGATTGAAAGCGAGATTGTATCTTGTGGACTAATAACTAGTCAGTATCAGTGCGCAGACCCAGGTAGACAAAGTACAGTGCATTGCTCCGAGGCTCTCATATCCGGATACTGTCTGGTAGCGAAGACTAATAGGTGATACCTGGCCCTTGATGCGACGTCACCTACCTAACACAATGAGGCTCGCTCGACCTAAAAAGCGGTGACTATTTTTGCGGCCAACATAAGCATATACGCACGTGCAAGCGGCCTTTTAACTCAATTTGTTGATCTGTGAGACAGCAAGGATATAAATAGGGCTGTACTGTTGCAGTTAGTCACCGTCAGCTGACGTGCATTTAACGAGCCCCATCTCGGTGAAGCTCCTCCAAGGAGAGCTGGCGTGGAGCCTATTACCGGGCTCGAGGTATAAAATGTGGCTTCGAATGAGGTAGGAATCATGAAATCAAACGCCCACAACTTGACATCTCATCACCATTTCACATTAACCCCATACCCACCGAACTATCCTATCGCTACTTACTCTTTCGTCGTTTGAATTCCGAAAAGATGCATGTAGCACAGTTCACCATCAGCGGCAAGCACGAAATTTCCCGCGGTCGGCCGACTAGTACTCATTCATGGCGGTAGGAGGCCATGAGCTTCTCAGGTCAGTTAAGGAAAACTAGTTTCAAGAGATTTTCTCATGCGGAAACCAGGCACGCTGCCCTCCTGATTCGCCCAATTGATCGAAGGCACACAACAACAAACAATTAGCAATCGCATCGATGTAACAGAGTTTATGCGTCAATATAAGATATCTTTCGACACGAAGCCTCGCTTCCAATGAGGCCTGCCAAGGATTACCTTGGGGGGTGCATCGCGCCTTGAGGCATCAGTATATGTGTATTCATGCGTTGGATGCTCCACAAGGAGGACACTGGCCTAGCGAGGGGAGATGTGTAGCAGGAAACTAAACTTTCTTCGAGATTCTTCCGTAAAAACAATACAAAACATGGAGGATAATATCCGAGGGCTATCGATCATAATGTAAGATATCGCAATCAACACCTTCTAATCTAATGCTTAATGCGGCGCTGTTGTTGCGGAGGGCCCTATTGGTGCAATGGCTTAGTCAGCCGTGATACTATGTATCTAGCCTATATTATATAGTCGTTAGGTCGCCACTCCTTCGCAGGGGCTTCCGTTTTCTCCTTTATAAGGTATCAACACGGACCAATGATCGCGGCAGTAAAAGAGAGGTGCTGGTTCCGCCTAAGGCGATGCACGCTTGACCTCAAATGGCTCAATGCATAGGTACTAAGCTTTAGGTGTGCGAGCGCCTATAACTCCACCCCGGGTGACTGGCTAGGGTATAGGGTAGGTTCGATCCCTATTATGAGCGCGCAGACGGTGCGACTATACCTGATGATCCCGTCATACGTTGGAACCCGACGCGAAAGCCGAAGAATGGGACGACCAAAATAAATAAACTAATTCACGCTCATAAAGAGCATTGTTCAATATTACAGCCTGCTAGCTTGTCACACGTTGCAGCGTTATGCTTAGTACACATGTTCTGCTTAGCAAATTAAGCAGGATAAGGTTGATTGATCCTTGTGATGTATTATACTACACTCGCAACATATTATTAACGGAATTAGTTCCGTTGATACCACCTTTCTCATATCAAAGCGGCAGAAAAGCCGAAGAAGTTAGCTATATTTACAATTTGGTCTTCGGTCTGCTCGCGGCTTTACTCGCTTTATATTCCTGAACTAGAAGTTTACGAATTAAAGGATCACTATCGTCCTCCAGTCAGACCTCCTTTTATTATAAACTCGCAGTGTCTTGTGTTACGAAAAGCGCCATGCTGCGAAAGGCGGTCAGTGCGGTTAGCACTGCCTCGATGGTTCGCGGACCATCAACTCAGGATTCAAGCAACCAGGCTATCCGTGTCTCCGGGGATGTGCGTTAAATTAATTGGAACAGTACCCCGCGTATAATGCCCTCGTTTCGGCCGCCTCGGGCCGTTCCCGGATAGCATGGTATACCCTGAACCATTGTAGGGCGTCGTCATGATGTAACTCCGCTGGGAGATAATCACTCAATAGCTCACAGCAATTGACATAGTCCCACCATACTGGATAGAACCCTGCCAATTCCCAGTCGATTAGTCCCACAAATTGGCCGTCTTTGACCATGATGTTTCCCTCATGTAAGTCCGAGTGACTAAAGGTGAAAGGTAGGGCGGTCGGCATCTTTTTCATCAACTCAAGGACTATTCTACGATCGACTTTACCGGCAATACGACTTTCCAGCTCGTGGCGTACCTGTTGATCTGTAGTAATATTGCCGTGAGGGGGGTCATTTGGGAGCGGCTTGAGTAAGCGTCGGTCGATCACCTTTCTCCCGTCAAGCATTCTCATCCGATCGTCTGTGTTCGAGCGTCTGAGACTTAGTAGATGTTGTCCTAGCTGATGTCCGATTACTGCAAGGTCGGCCTTCGTCAGAGATGAGATAGCGCTCTCAAGCTCGCTACCCTCTATTCTACTTTGGATTGTTATGAAATGGTCGTTGTCTGTCCATGAAGTTAATATTTCTGGGATAGGAATGTCGCAGATGGTGCGCACATACCGTGTGTTCTCAACATCAATTTCGCAGCCTGGGTACCATTCTTTGCTCTTGAGCACTCTTTTCGACCCTAATGCCCAAACTTGGCAGCTATCTTTCCTCACAAGTACTTGACAAGTGTTAGGTTTTGTCTTTGCAGCGTTGGCGGCGGCTGAAGCTGCCACAAATGTCGTATCGGGAAATCGAGCTGGCATTGCGTTTCTGGTGTCAAATGTTTCGGGTATCAAATGTTTCTGGTGTCAAATGTTTCTGGTGTTAAATGTTTTTGGTTGTTTGTGTTTTGTGCTATTTTCTTGGCTCTGATTCTTTGTATTTATATTGCTGGGTCTAGGGACAACAGTTTCTCTACTAGCTTGATGTTTTCTAACTAGCTTGGTGTTTTCTTACTACTTCAATGTCTTTTTCCCAGTTTGGCATAAAGTAATGTGACAGAAGGATGTGTTATACAGCCAAAGAGAGTGTAGGGGTAGGATAAATGTCAAGTAGTGTCATATCTTTATACTGCTAATTCACTGGTTGATTAATGGCGTTGTTTTTCCTTCGTGGCAGCAAAGAAGCTTTTAAGGCATGAAGTCTTCAAAGAACTAGGGAGAACCAATCTCTTCATGTACACAAACCCCGTGGTAGCTGACGTATAAAGGTGGATAAAGAACCTTTTGCGGTATAAAAAATACATATATCTTTCTTTGTTGGCATGTAGCTCGGCAACGTGAGTCGTACGACGAAGCCATCGACCCTTAAACAGTGACAGCAGCCATAGCGCGGAGGAATTGAACTCAAACATATCGAGCTACTTATGCCCTCATCCCAACACCTCTCTAGATGCCCAAGAAGAAAAGGAGAAAAGTGTGAAGGCAGCGATATGGAAAGGGGGACATTGATTTTACAGGCTGAAGTCCAGTGAATCGCCTTTGACACGCCGTATTTCAGTAAATTTCTGACGGTACATAATTGCGCCGTCACTCCTATGACTAGAGAGACTGCTTGGACGTCTCCATGGAAGTCAGGGTGTGATATGATTAGGTATGTAGCTATCGTGCGAGAGCTCAAAGATTCCCCCACGGGTAATCTCCACTACAAAGTACAAGTTCGACCTCTCCTATTTTAACATGGGCTAATTTAAGGTGTCTCAATCAAACTGAGCCACCCCCATGTTGCATCAAGTAGGGTTTAATTTTAAAGCTGCACCTGGGTGTTAGAAGGAGTGCGGCACATATTACAAGGTGGTAGTAATGGTGGTTATATTTAGGATAGTTGAAGGAGAAGAGGAAGACCTAGAGGGTCTGGGGATCTGTAGTATACATATAGACAAGGGAGTGGAGTGTACCAGCCTCCCTATTTCTAACACTGGGCACTTCTTCTTTGTTCTTCAACCTCCATCCCTTCTTTAGTTCTACGCAACGTATTGTCTCTTGCTAATGTCGTTCGGCTTTTCGGTAGGAGACGCCCTTGCGGTGGGTAGACTTGTATCAGACATTGTCTTGTGCCTGTGTCTGAATGACTGTAAAGGGTCCTAAGCTAAGTATCGGGATCTAGTTCGCGACATGGAATGCTTCCAGCTATCACTCGTTTACCTTGACAGATTGACACAGAGGCGCCTCAGCATCTAGACTCTATCGAATACGCAGCACTAAGTTTCCGTCGGCCACTTGAGGAGTTCCTAGCTAGAATACGAAAGTATCACAGGTCTCTGAGTGTACAGTCTAATCGAGTACCATAACGGGAGTAACTGACAGGATCAAATCTCCTCTTGGCCATAGCGATGAGGGTAAAGGGCTGCAGGCTTATTTGATCGTCCACATAGGAACGATCAACGTTGTTTCTGCTGAGCACAGCTTGGAAAGGATGACGCTCGCGGCGGGCAAGAGTGAGACGGGTCGTCTACAAATCAAACAACAACTTGAGGATACCGCTGGACCACTGAATCGTATCAAGAAAAGCATTTCCTAGCAAGCACTTGCTGTTCAAGAATATGTCCAAGCCAGAGAAGGTATACAAATCGTGGGCGGGGAGCTAAAAGCATTTTTACAATCCTTTGAGAATATGGTGGCGAATGTCTGGTACTTTACGGAACATCTGGACGTATAATGTCTCGCTAAATCATTCCATCTAGCGTATCAACGCAGCAGATAATTATATTACATTGTTGTTGAGATTTAAACCTCCATTGCGAAAAGCCTGGACATCAGGTGGGCTTTCTTTCAGGATCCTGTCACTATCGAGGATGCCTTGGGCCGGAAGTTCCCTGTCTAATCTGAGTACGATTACTCACTTCTCGATGCTATTACCAAGCAAAAATTCCAGGACGTACCGGGCTCAGAGCATGTAGTCGCGAATAATTATGAGACCATGGACGCCAACAACCGGGTGTATATTCTTTCGGCAGAATGCCGGCTGTGACCAGGAGCTACACTAACAATGACCATTCTCCTTGGCATAACTAGATCTACGAAACTCAGCGATGAATGCTGCCCGATTCCTCGGTGTCAGTCAAGCCCGCCCATAAAGCTCCCCGGTAGTAGGTAGTTATGGTGAGGAAAGTTCTCTGCTATAATAGCGAGTCAATCTCTGATAGAAGCAGTTGCGAATGTAACGTATGGTCTGGCCTATCAACGAAAAGGCCTCCCACAGCCGAGGTAAAGGAAGAAGAGTCCCAAGTAAAGTGCAGCGAATGGAAACGAAAAAGGTCTTCTAAAAATGACTCGAGCTTAGTCCCTTTTAAAAATGTGAAAATGGGTGACCTCGCGGTAATGAACAAACGCGAGGTCTCAAAAGGCCCACCAGATGAGCATATTGACTCCGACCCCTCTCACTATACTGGATAGACTAGGACCAATTTTTGGATATTATGAAGAAAGTCAAATAAGAAATGTCTTTTCTGGATCCTTATGCTCTGGTTACTAAGCTGCTTAATTTAGAACTAGACTTACTTAAAGATCTCAACAAGTTCTTCACGCCAAGCTTCGAGCTGTAAGTCATTTTGTTTGATAACTAAGAGGATCTTATTTTATTTGTGTAGATAACCTCGCGCTAACACCCTTCCAGTCTTAAAATATCTCACATCACTAATCGAGCAAGCAAGCAACCCGCTTCCCCTGACTCCGTATTCACCTCTTTTCCTCCATAAGGCCATTTCCTGAGAGCGAATTCTTGCCATCTATCCAACAGCCTGCATCGCACCCGGGGGGAGCTGCAAGCCAGGTAAATTCAGCGGCGGGGGCGCCGTACTGACAACACCGCACTGGACCTCGATACTGCGCACATAGCCGCCAAAGGCCCTAGTCTCAGGAATGAAGACGGCAAGATTCGAGAACGTCCTGCAGTTCGGCTCGGAGAAGATGCGCGCCTGGCAGCCATCGTCCTTGTTCGCCACGAAGTTGCCGCACTGCGCGACGCCCGGCACGTTGTAGCATCTCGGCGTCGCGTGCTGCGCCCCGGGCTTCGCGAGGTTGACGCTAAGCACCACGGTCCCGCGACACGCCTTCGGGCCTGGGGGCCCCGCGAAGAGGAGCGCCGAGATGGGCACTGGCTGCTCCGCGGGCGGCGCGGTGGGGTTCGTGTCTGTCCGGTTGATAGCGAGGTTCTCTGTTGCTTCCGGTGCTGCTTCCTCTTGCTCGTCGCCCTGCTCGATAAGCGCTTCGTCGGGCAAGAAGGGGCTTTCTGCGATTTCGGAGTTTTGATTGATTGATGTGGGGTCTGTAGTTGGCTCGTTGAGTCGTATTCTTTGCCCCCATGCCCTGGGCAATTGCAGCCACAAGGCGCCTGTTGTTATTATTAAAATGCTCGATTTCATTTCATATCGCGGGTTGCAGGATAGTGATTTTGAAAGAATCTGGTGATACAAAAGACGTGGCAGTGGCTAATTTCGAGATAGTGAGCTGAACGAGTGAGGTCGAACTTGAAACACCGCCAAGATGTAGTATTGGCGATCACGAAACTTGGTGTTTCATCTCCTGCCTAGCAGCTTGGGGCAAACCCCGGATATAGACTAGCATGCAGTTAGTTTACATGACGTCGCCCTTACCGTGGTATTGACAACAACCCAAACCCGAAGTCTATTGGTTTCGCGACGGCAGCTATCTGTCGCTATCCCGAAAACTAGTCATTCGACATGCACATTAATACTCATATTCTTAAGAAGGCATTACTTTTGATGATCAAATTGTCACTATACGGCTCGTGATCGTTCAATTAACAATCATCTGAGTCGTCCTCGCTCGATCCGCGTCCTCAAAAGATACCAGATAACGCTCGTGTCTCTTAGGTAATACCGCCCAATCACTATCGGCAACGATATTAATCTTGAACACTATTATGACGCATTCCTAGTATTATTGTGTCAGCCAGATCACTAACTACCGCTACAAGTACCTGGCGCCCTCTCCAAGGTCCCAATGAGGATTGGTCGCAAGCAATCTGTCATGGGTTAACAATCTCAAGCTAGAATGTTCGTGATGTAGTCTATTATCATCAAATCGGCGAAAACTCTTCGCTCTATAGTAATGAGCAACGTCGTTGGTACTACTTGAGCGGTTAAGTCTCTGATGAACGTCTAGTATTTCGCAATGTTTCGTCCGACCCGCAGAGAAAGAGCATGTATCGTCCTTATGTCGGACCCAGGCAGTTTGCGTATATATTTTTAAAAGTTGACGAGGACGTCGTTCTGGAAAAGGAGTATTCCATGCTGCGTTCTATAACCTGAGATCAAATAGGGAGCCCAGAGTCGGTGCTGAAGTTCGCGCGTCCTAGCATTCTTTTTAGCCTTTACTCTATCTAGTCTTGGGACAAGAAGGAAGATGGAAAACCATGTCATTTATTTCAAAGGGGGTGAAACTCTCTGATTTTAAAGTTTCGCGTGTAATGCAAACCTAATATAAATATCTAACAGGACTACTGTTAAAGAAAAGTTTTATACTCATTAATAACAAATTAGATTATAGTATACAACTGTTTAATATTAGCTATAAAGTTATATGAAATAAAACAAGCATGTAATGGTGAGGTATAAATTGTAAACTACTACTACTAATACCAAACAAGCATATCATTTCACAACAAGTGACAGAAAAGACGCAACAGCAGCCGGATTACAAGGAGCCTAAAATACGTGAAGGTGTAATATATTTGGAGTTATAAACTGTGTTTAGGCCACGAGCCGTCCTCCGGTGCCGTATCCAACATACGTAAAGGCGCAAGGGTCTAACATCTCTTAATATGGTACATCGTTCGAATTAGACTTCCCCCACTGATTACGTTTACCACAAAAAATACACTCGTCGCTTAAAGCATAGCTGCAGCGCCAACAACACCGCCGGCAGCAGCGGCGCGCAATAAGGCACCTGTAGGCCTAGCAGCAGCGGCGGTGGGTATCAAGACGGTAGAGCTGCTAATGTTGCTCGTAGCCGTCAGCGTGGGCGTCGGGTAAGTGCCGTTTGACGCGCCGCCAGGGGTGGGTGCGGCCGTTTCCGTGCAAATGTTTCCCGTAGCTGTCAAGACGTGGTCGAAATAGCTGGTCGAGCTCGCGACGTCCTCATCTGGAACACAGGCCGTGATGTAGGCCACGAGCTCGCTGGAATGGCTGTGCGCAAAGTCCATGAGTCCAGACGCCAAACTCTGAAACTCAGGTAGAAGCGAAGATGGCAGCGCGGCTGCGACTGCGCAGAGCTGCGACTGGTGGCTTTCGGCGTCGCCGATGGTAAACGCAGGGATTTGAGTATTCGAGGCGATGAAGGAAAGAATCTCGGTAGGTGTTGCAGGAGCCTCCGTGACCAAGCCCATAAAGACGCTTAATGCTGAAGAGCAGGCTGGACTGTCTGATTTTTGAGACAGCGATGTACCCGCAAGGGCGGCTGCCAAGAGAAGAGCCTTAGTGCTATACATATTGCTTCGAGAGGTTTTAAACTATCACTAAGATTGTAGTATAGTAATAAAGTAAGTAGGAGTCAAGGTAGAGAAGGTGTCTTCAAAGCATATGTAGGTTCAAATGGAGAGTTTTATATATTCTGAAGTTTGGATTAACAATCAGCAATGAGGTGCTGCAACAAATATGTTGTGAGTTTATTCCCAACAACGCGCCTGTTTCGCTGCATAGTAATTCTCGACCGTTTCCCCACTCTTCATACTAGATGGTTTTAATTGTAAACCCTCGCATAATTTTGATTGATAATACAGATACTCCATACTGAATGCTACGAAGGTACCTGACAGCCCCACGCTGTTCAAAGGGGATTTGTCATCAACAATTCCCGGGCTTAAGGTTGTATGATTTTAACCCCAGATCCTCCTTTCTCTCCGGCCCTCATATTTGTCCGGGACGCCCAGGAGCGTACTAGTATGCATGGGGCGGTGAGCGGCACAAATTAGTAAGGTGGTGATAGGCATTTATAATCAGCTGCTATGAGGAGAGTACATCGTTCACGTTTGTAGTGAATTGGTCCGCATGCCCGGACGAGCCTCTAGGTAACGCCAGAGAGACAATCTAACTCCCTACACTTCGCTTCACGTAATTATTTAATATTTTTGAATGAGGGTTTGTTAGATCCGAACTTCACATATTATTTTGCCAACCTAGTCAAAGCTCTGGTTGTATAAAAAAGTTAAAGTAAGTGTTATTTCTTTCATGATGTGGTTATAAATCGCTTAGGGGCAGTTTATGTCTATTGATGTATTAGTTTACATGTTGCCAAACTGGTCCCTGTTCTCGAGCCCTTTTGGATGTGGAGAGACTTTATGGGCCTGAAACTAGTACGTGGGTTTTGTCTCGGGAATGAGATAGAAATATTATGAGAGATATGCCTACATATTGCTTAGTCTTTGTAAAGATGCCTGTTCATTGTGAGCGGATTGTTACCAATAGCTGTGGTACCTCTTAATCTTTCCAAAGGCGACACGCCTCATTACCATTAGCTAATCTAGGAAATCTGTGATTTCCTAGAACAAAGTTGCATCGCTATATAAGACCTCTCCACCAGATTTGAGTATCTCTGGGCTTTGTTCTGGGTCTCCATCGCATTAAGTCATCCTGGGGAAGGGGGTAGTCACAGATTGCCATAGCTAGCGACAGAACTCGCTCATAGGTTAAACAGAGATGCGGGAAGGCAAACTTTGCGGAGAGGTACGAGATTGAAATACTTTCTATAATATAGTATGTAAATGCGAAGCTCAATTGATTTAGGATTGCCTCAATTTCTATGACTTCGCTGACTTAATCCGCTAGCCGGGGATAACAATATGAAGCCCGTGTTCCCTGCCAAGATGCCAAGACTACGCATGCTTAAAACTCGAAGGGTTTCCACACCCTCTAAAAACATCAAAGTCTTAGATGCTAGTGTTTGCACATAGAGATGATACATGATACAAGCTCTACCACACGATGATTTGAATTCGGTCTTGTATCGTGTCTTTGAAGGTATAATTAGACCTCAAGGTAGCAATGAAGGTTTAAGGGAACCACGATTACGAAAGACTGGAGGCACAAAATATCAGAGTTAACAATATTGAGCGACAGTCTCTATGAATACTAGTGAGACACACTGGAATCTTTCCGTATGTGCGCCCTTCTAGTATGGTTGATAGAGAGCTAAGCATTCTTAATAGGTATCGCAGATATTCTGCCGATGGAACATATCTTTCAGAAGCGAGGCGTGGAAACCTTCAGACTGATACCTCCAATAACGCAGAAATACGTTTTTCTTAACGTCTTAAGGTACGTTACCAAGTGGCTGAGGCCATTATATATGCGCGCAAGAAAGGCATGATATATATAGATCTGTGGTTAGGAAACTTCCTTGTGGACTAAATTAATAGGTTATTAATAAGTAAATAACTGCAATTTCTACCGGTTAGCTTGTAAAAGGCTTGGATTCAATGGTAGATACTTGCTTAATATACTTTTTCTAACTTTAAAATAAATAAGCATTAGTACCAGCAACATATTTTTTTAGTTACTAGTCGATCTTTTATACCGATCAAGTAAGCGATCGGTTATTTAAAGATAGCTTACCCCAATGAAATTCTATGACAAGAAAACAAATTCATGAGACCCAAGTGGATCCTTTGTTTAAAATAGGAGTTCTTTTCCTTATATCCTACGTCGTCAGTGGTGACGTAATCAAGGGATGCTTGGACCACTAATGCAAACCGTGCAGGCGGTAAAGTGAACTACATGCGAGCGCAACGAGCCTGGCTGCGTCGAGAAATTTTAGTCGTTATTAGAACTAATGTTTTATGACAAGCTCGGTCTCATCCTACTCACCGCTCGAAGATATATAGCGGATGAATTAATTAAAAATGTTGGTATTAGATAGCAAGAATTTATTTTATGAGGTAAATCAATAGCATACGTGAAAATAGTAAATCCGAGTTTGTAGTATAAAGTAATAAAGTATATCGGATAGTTACAGTAATTACAGCGATCCCCCGCCTAAGTTTATAGTAGAGGTGTAGTAGTAGCACAATAAATCAGGACATCCCTTAGCACCGGGTTCTTGATATTGCTTTATGTCATTCTATTAATCTGTATTAACCGATAATTAATGCCATTCGTAGGTAGCGACTTGGTTAAAAGTAGCAGAAATTTCCATAAAACGATGAGTTTGCTATCAAGTAGGGATAGCGAGAAGCAAGGCATTAGCGTATAAACGTAGTTCTCCCAAACTGTAAGTCAACGCCAATTGCAATGGACACGGGAATCAAACCAAATTTCACGCGTTTTGAAGTCCTGCTCACCCTGGACTCCGAAAATCTTCTCAAACAAACTAGGGCCGTTTGTTGTAATCTCTGATTCAAATGTTTCTGTTGGCATTAAAGTTGAAAGCTGGTAGAGCTTGTTCACCACACGATCATGATCTGCAGATATAGATTGCGACTGTACGTGTGTAATGGCGAGAGCATTTTCCAAAACGTTTCTACAAACCGAGACGAACCGTAAGTAAGTACTAGCAAAAACAACCAAACGAAATGAGGGTTCTGGGGTGGATGGCTGCTCGGCCAAGTTCGTGTCCTCAACGAGACGCATTACTTACTTGGCCTCCGCAAAGTCTCCTTGATCCATCGCCACACAGCCAAGTTTGAATAGACACGCCGCATAGAAATTATGAATGCGTGTCTGATCGCCTGTCATCCAAGCGTTCTGTGCTGCTTGGTACTTGCTCTCGGCCATGCGGAATTGAGAAAGCTCTCGAAAGTAATTCCCCTCTGCTAGGTACGTACTGAGTCATCTTGTTAATTTTTGCCTAAGTTCCTCCGGGGACAAGGTGCTCACAACGCAAGCCAGCCCCACTCCTCGCTCATCTTAAGGTGGTTTACTGCGAAATCGAAACACTTTCTGGCTTCCTCGAATCTTCTCAAGAAGGTCAAAGCCTGTGCCTGTTGACTCCGTAAGCACGCTATGCAACTTAGGGTCTCATCGCCGCTCTCTATCCATCTCTTTTCTGCGTACAGAGACCAGTCGATAGCCTTTGCATAGTCTTCAGTGGATGCGGTAACGAGGCCCATGTTATACGATCGCCAGGCTACCGCCCGGTGGTCAGGGGGGGATATTTTCTCATGAAGGTCTAAGCAGATTTTCCAGTGCTTTTTAGCTAGCTCAAATTTGCCTTGGAGATACCAGCCGAAGGCCTTTTGGTTCTGTATTAGTCCATCAAGATATAAATCCTGCTCTGTCTCCCCTAATGTGGAATATGCCTGAATTGCCACATCAGACAAGTCGTGAAGCTCTTGCACGGCGAGTTGCTCGATCAAGTAACTAGACCCTTTGTCAGATACAATCTAGGGAGGATTAGAGTTCTTGAATGGGTTTAATAATAAGGGAATTAGACATTGTAACGAAATGTAGACAGTAGAAAAAGGGATTCATTGCCGAAAAAAGATGCGTAGTTACCGGCAACAGTATGCTAACACCCGACAGAAAGATTGGTTGGCTTTAAGACTCTGTCGTCCATTGTCAATATTTGGCTTGTTACTCTCCCTATAATGGTTTGCCAACGTGAGAACATGCTGAAGGTACAATCTACAGCGTCCCCATTGTGCGTAAAGCTGCCCTAAGCGCCCACCAGAGCGCGGAAAGACATTATGAAGGAGATCTGCAACGTTCCAAAATGCCTGTTGCCTGTCCGCAGGGGTCATGAAGTCGATAAATTGCGCCTGGACAAGTCGATGAACGAAGAACTCCCGTGTATCCGTGTCTCTCTTGACGAGAGCCATAGTCATGAGAGTCTCGAGAACTTCCGAGAAACTAAGGGAAAGGAATCTTTAGCGTTCAAGTTACTTATGTAGCGGCAGTATATTTACCTGAAAACATCCGCACAGAATTGCAGAGAATCGGGCAGGTCAGATAGTCTTTCTACCTCGAATAAGGCTTGAGGGATAGAATCTGGGGCGACGTATGCAACCACACCAAGGAAACTGGAGCTTTCGGTGGCTAGTGACTCAAATGAGAGCCTCCAGACCGCATCTAGCGCCCTGTGGTTGATTTGTCGGGAGCTCCTTTCATACACCGCGATGAATTCTGTGATTGTCCACGATCGGCGATGTATCAATCCGGCCATTTGGGATATAGCTTGAGCATGGCCACGAAGTTTTTCCGACAGCTCCAATGCTGATTTCACCTCAGCATCTTTGACATCATTCGTAACATCCAGAGACAGCAAACGCATCAATAGCTTTGAACCATCATCGGGCTCAAAAGAGGTCACTTCTATACCTTTATCGGCTAGATCAAAAGCGAGAGCATGATTTCTAGTCGTGATAATACCGTGTCCGCGGCTGGCTGTTGGCCAGTAGTTGACCAGTAAGCCCGCCTCCTCGGCATTGTCAAATATTAGAAGCCACGAACAGCCTACGCACAGATAAGTTGAGGTTGACAAAATAACGAAATGAAGAGTTTTATCTCTGCAGCACTTACTGGTTTGCTGCAGCCATGTCAGGACCCTAATTTTGTTTTCGGTGTGGTTTTGTGGGGTGGCACCGGGAAGTTGTAGCCTGACTGCTGCCTCCGTGAAACTCTGCTGAATGGCTGAGGGAGTATCGCTATGGATCCAGAGAATTGCATCATATGTCCGCTTCTGCGACTCAATAAATGCGAATTTATAAGCAATATGGCTTTTGCCAACACCCCCAACCCCATGAAGAGCAATTGATCGGAAGCCATCGGAGCTTAAAGCAAAGTGCGCTCGGATAGTCGTTAAGATCTCTTCTCGGTTGTAGGATCGGGCGAAGGAAAATCTTGATGATGGCAGAACAACACAAGGAAGATTCGCTCTTTCTTTTATCGTGTTAGTAGGTGTACTTGTAACTGTGGTTGCTGCTGCTGCTGTCCCTGTCGAAGCGGAAAGAAAGCTATGTAATCGCCTAATCTCTTTTGCTTCGAAGTCCCCCCTATTAGTGCTATCGAGCTTTTCCACTCGCAAAAGAGCTTGATCCATATCAGCATGGCATGCTTGGAACACTGATGTTAGGGACTCCCAGGCAGTGTCAGACAGTTGGTCTTAAAACAATGTGTTAGATAATCCTTAGAAGATATAGTGTGGATATGTTTCTCGTACAGACAGCATTCTTGCGAAAGAATTGAATGACTTGAGAGTAAAGCCTAAGCAAAGCGATGTGAGTATCAAAGGCTGCCTCACTGAGAGCGTCTGTAGCTTGATCACGCTTGAAATATCCGTTGAAAAGCTCTGCTTTGAGTGCAGTTTCTCTAAGCAATGGTGAAAGCCGAGCAAGACCTGAGTCAACATATATGGCTAGCTGCATAAAGCAGTTAGAAATCTAGGGAGTTGAAAGGGCTGTAAGCAAATGAGTCTACCTTGATGATTAAATTGAGCATGCCACAAAGGGGTCGAGCACTCGCCTCGATGCCGATACTTTCAGCAAAAAAGAGGGAGAATATTCGTAAGTGGTTGATCGAAGGCGAGAGGCGACGTGCGTCTTCTGAAGCTGAACCGAATGTATGCATAAGGCCGTTAAGTTCGCTTTGCAATTGCTGATAGCTCCCGATTTCTTGAATCTGATGGACATCATCACCCTCCAAAGGTTCGAGACAGCATTGGACCTCTGAGTCCCATTGTTGGGAGAGTGTTCTAATGGAACTGCATATATCAGCAAAATATTGATATACCACTAGATACCGCGGCTGTTAATGAGCGTGAGGGGAGCCCCAACGTACAGCCTTGCCATAGCGTGGTGATATGGTCGATAAAATACTGCCGGTATCGTGTGAATCTGAAAAAACCAATTCGATGATTTGATCTTCCTGAGAGAGATCTTGCACTATGTAAGGCCTGATCTAAATAGTTATATTGAACTTTATCGAGCCATGAGACAGGAGAACAAAAGGGACAGTCGCTGTGGAAAGTCGGCACAGGATTTTGCCCCAGGCAGCCTAGATGCCCCGCTTGCTCGCTTTCCCCCTTGCTGGATCCCATGATCAGGTGCTTCATCCCTACCTCACAGCCTGCAGGTTGCAGCTTGCATTATGCAGGTTACAGAAATTGAGCGAATTACGGCCAACAGATATCCACGCTCCAGGCAATCTGGCCAGCGTCACACAGGCGCTCCTACTATTATTCAAAAACTCCAACTCGGATACAGCACCCGGATGAGATACCACCTCTAATAGATATGAGCTTTAATGAACAGCTGTCATTTTTACATGTCAATCCATTTACACATTATCATGACAAAATAATACGACAATACAAATGTTCAATTTCCCGCATCCACTCAAGTCATCGTGGGGAAGCCGTCGACAAAAACCCAGTTGTCAGAGTCCTCTATATCTGTTGTAAAGATTGAAACTCGCATACATACTCAACTACACAGTTAACCAGCACCTTGGGCACACAAAAGAGCAATGCCAACTCCATCTCAGATCGCATCGGAACTACAACAGCCTTGGGAAGCTTTGTATCAGCCAGCACGAGCACCCCACTCCGACTTGAGATTTGTTTAGTCCAGCTCAACGGCTGCATTTGCCGCGGGCAACGCCGCAAAGTGTCTGAAATGTATCGTCAGCATCGAAGGCGGAGACAAAGATAAGAAGAACAGAAATGACTATGCTATCTTACAGCAGAATGGGAGCAAGATCTGAACTGAGTGATGGCCGGCTAGAGCGCCGCTTAACTGGGGCATCAGATGATCTTACTATCACATAATTATATGACTCCTCAACCTTCTAGATTTGGCACTAACACCTTTTGTCTTATCATATGCGTGCTCACCGTCTATACTGCCTATGCGTGTGATATTGAAGTAGATAAGCCGAAATGAGGGCCCCTTGCTTCCGTGGCATTGTGCTGTCATGTCTCACCAATATTAGTCATTCAGTTAAGGGATGGTCATAAAACATACACCAACTTCTAATCTTCAAATCTCGCCAACCTACAGCCCTCTAGCCTCTCACCAATCCGTCCATATCATAATCCATTCATCACTATGTCTACCATAACAGCTAATGAGGGTCTTGACGCTATCATTACCAAGCACTGGCCTGACCTTGGTCCGTTCGAGACTAAATACCGGGAGATTCACAAAAACCCAGAGCTCGGCACTCATGAAAAGGAGACCGCAGAAATTGTCACTAATCATCTCAAAGGTCTTCGCCTCGATAGGGACAGCGAAAATCCTTGTTTTGAGGTGGAGAGCGGTATTGGCGGCCATGGCGTCGTCGGCACCTTCAAAAACGGCGAAGGTCTCACGCTCATGCTGCGCGCAGACATGGATGCCCTTCCCATTCGTGAGAAAACCGGGCTTGAGTATGCAAGTGAGGTTGTCTTCAAAGACGAGACCGGGGGCATCGAAAGGCCTGTCATGCACGCCTGCGGACATGATATGCACGTCACAGCTCTGATGGCAGTGGCGCAGTTGCTTGTGAAAGCCGCCGGAAGCTGGTCAGGAACACTCACGTGTGTATTCCAGCCAAACGAAGAGAACGGTGCTGGGGCCAGGGCAATGGTGGAAGGTGGGCTCTATAACCATGTACTGGAGCCAGATATCATGCTAGCACAGCATGTTGACCATCGGCGCAATGGGAACTTGGCCATCCGCTCAGGACCTGTGAGTGTTCTCGGGGCTGTTTTCTTCTTCCTTCGGCTGTTTTTAAAGCAGAAGCTTTCTTTTTTGAGTCAATACAGCGCCCAGAAGACTCTAGAATCACCATAAATCCATTCAGAATAGTGATAACTAACTCCGAGTGCTCTAGTGCGAGTCAGCCGCCGATTCATTCCTTGTCACCATCTTTGGGAAAGGTGGCCATGCCAGCAAACCAGAGAGCTGTATTGACCCTATTCTTATGACATCTCATATTGTCGTGCGATTACAATCCATAGTCAGCCGCTTAGTCGCTCCCCAGGACCAAGTGGTTCTGACGTGTAGCAGCTTCCACGCTGGCGACGCGCACAACATCATACCCGACATTGCCAAGATCAAGATCAATATTCGTACATATAACGAGAATGTTAGAAAAAGGGTACGCAAGGCAATGGATGCCATCATCTTCGCCGAATGTTCTGCGGCTGGAGCACCGCGGGAGCCTAAAATTGAACAGACGCACAACTACCCACTGACATCCAACGACCCGGGACTGACGCAGGAGCTACGCGTGTTGTTTATGGGTCGCTTCGGGGAGTCTCATGTGGAAGAGATGGAAAAGCTGGCTGGAAGCGAAGACTTTCCTGACCTAGCTGGGTCTTATAACGTACCATATGTGATCTGGTTCTGGGGCGCAACCGCAGCCGAGAAATATGATGAAGCCCAGGCAAAGGGAAATCTGGACAGCCTTCCTCAGATTCATTCGGCTGAGTTCGCTCCTAGTATCAGACCCACGCTTGAGTTTGGTGTTCGGGCCATGTCATTGGCAGCATTGTACTTCTTCCAGACTCGACAGTCGCCGCGTGTGTAGATACTAGGAGGAGACAAAAGGTATTAGGGGTTATGATTCAATGGACTTGACGCTTAAAGATGACGTAATGCCATTGATTATCTAAGTAGCTTAGTATTCAGCACACATTTCATGGGGCGAGCATGCTATTTGTCGATGAAGAGCACAACTACATCAGTCACGATGCCTCTCTAGGCTATTTTTACTTTCGTACTATCGTTGATATAATCGTTGTCGGGCTTCCTGGCCCGCCTCGGTCTCACAAAATCTATGATTTCCCCAAGTATTACCTGCTTGCATACGGATGAGGTCCTCGTGACATAAACGCCTCCAATAGCCTTCGTATTAAACTCGCTTCCGCCCTTACATTGAGAGCACATCTTATTCCTCACTTCTGACTAGTCACATAAGATTTGGAACGTTAGGGCGTATGGAAATACCGCAACTTGAAGACGCGGTCATCGCAGGCTGGCACAGGTCATTTGCGATGAGTGTGATACGGCCGGAGTGCAGCAATCCTTGCTGCTTGCTACTTAACTACTCGAGTTCCCTAATCTCCCTCGTTAGTTCGATTTGCACAACTCAACGAGCTCACACGACATAAAGCGTGTCCATACCACCTCTATGCTACAGTGAGAAGTTTATAGTGCTTGCTATCCGCCCGTATTGTCTTAGAGCCGAATCACGTAGTAGAGAGCCCTGAGTCTGCTATGAGTTTTGCCGCATTCTAATTGGCCGTTCACGTAAGGCGGCCACATATCCGTTCGTATGCCTTGCGGCTACCTAGACGTAGTGGGATAGGCCTTTCGCTACTTACAGGTTGGTAGATAAGCAATGCCTGTCTCATACCAACGGTGTACTAGGGGTCATCCCGATTGCTTTCGCTTGCTTTCTCATGTCATGATACAAGTGTAGTCATACCACGCCAAGTTTATGATTCTACAATCGATAGTTGGAATTCACGATAACAGCTTAACACGAGTGAAGTTATTCTTATCATCATATACTGCCTTGTTGCTCGTGTTAAACGCTCCCCTTTAAACTCAAGCAAGCGATATTGCACCGGCTTATTGTAGACTAAATAGTATTAAGAGATAGACTTCTGATAAAAGTCTAGAATATATTATGAGAGAAGAATTAACAAATTTTCGATTTCTGTACCTTTTAGCTTGTCTTAAACTACATCTTAGCTTATTGTGTACAGGAATAAATTTTAAACCTTTATTTGTTTGTTTTTAAAGAGGCTATTAAAACAGCTTGTGTTATTTAACACGTATTACACTTTAAAGGTTTAATTATTATTATATTTAAATATTTTTAAAAGTTTATAAAAAGTATAAAAGTAATATAAGTTTTAAATTTTAATAAAAAAAAGCTTTTTTAAGTTAGTTTAATTAATTAATTTTAAAAAAAAAAAATTAGGTTTAAAAAGTTAACTATTTATTTTTTTAATTGTTTTTTTAATATTAATATTTTTTATAAATATTAAATTAAAAATTAATAATTAATAAAATTTTATTATTTTATAATATTTTAATTATTATTTATTTTTATTTATATTAAAAATTATAATAAAAATTATTATTATATAATAATATATTATATTTTTTATAATTATATTTTATAATAAACTTTTTTTTAATATTTATATTTTTAATTATTTTATTTAAAATAATATATTTTTAATTATTAATTAAAAAGTTTTTATAAATTTTATAATTATTTTTTTTATTTTTTTTAATTAATTAATAATTAAAAAGTTTTTTTTTAAAAATATTTTATTTTTTATTTTTTTTATTTTTTTTTTTTTTTTTATTTAATAAACTTAAAGCTTTATTAACCTTTTTTTTTATATAACTAAACATAAAACAAATATTTTAATTATTTTTAATATAAATTATTTTAAATAAAACTTTAGATAAAATTTAATATATATAACCATAAACCTAAAAAGCAAAACCTTTTTAAAAAAACAAAGATTAAAACCTACCTATTTACTAAAATAGCTACTAATAGTTATTTTAAAAATATTTAAATTAAAATAATTTTTTATATTAATTTTTATTTTATTATTATATTAATTTTTTTTTTTTTTTTTTTTTTTTTTTTTTTTTATTAATATATTTTATTTTATTTTTAACTATTATTTTTATAATATATAACATTTATAAAAAGCTTAAAATTTAATATAAACTATTTTAATAAAAACTTTTTTATAAAATAAAAATTTATTAATTTTATAATTAATTAATTAATATTTATAACTTTTATATTAAATTATAATTTTATATAACTATAAAAAATATTATTAATATTTATAATTATATATTAAATAATATATAAATTATTAAATTATTATATTAAAATTTTAAAAATTAACGTTTTTTTTTTTTTTTAAAAAAATTTTATTAAATTAAACTAATATTTATAATTTAATTATATATTATTATATTTATAAAATATTATTTATTAATAATTATAATTATATAATTTTAATAATATTATTTATAATAATTAAATAATTATTATAAATATAAATTAATATATTATTTAATAATAATTAAATTATATTAAAAATATTATAAATATTATTATAAATAATATTATTAAAAATTAAAAAATAATTTAAAAAAAAATTAAATTTTTAAAATTTAGCTTTTTAAAATAATATTTTATATATATTATAATTTTAAAAAACTAAATAGTTAATTTAATTATTTAATTAAATAATATTATTATATTATTTAAAAATAATTTTTAAAATTATTTATTTTTAATAAATTTAATTTTTATAAAACTTTTATTTTAAAAAACTTTTTAAATATTATTTTTAAAATATAAAAATATTAATAAAAATAATTTTTAAAATAAATTAAAAAAAAAAATATTTTTTATAACTTTTATAAATTTAATAATTTTAATTATTATATAATTTTAATTAATTAATAAAATTAATATTAATTTTAAAAATATTATAATTTTTTATAATAATTAATAATTTTATTTTTTAAATTAAAAAATTATTAAAAATAATATTATTATTTTTATATTTAATTTTTAATATAAATAATTTATATAATTTTTAAAATTAAAATATATTATTAATATAAATAATATATTAATATTATTTTTATAAAAAAATTATTATATTTTATTATTTTTTATAATTTTTTTTTAAAAATTATTTTAAAAAATTTAATTTTTTATATAAATTTTTTTTTATATTTTTTAATAAATATATAATAATTTTATTATTTTTAATATATTTTAAAAATAATATATATATATATTTATATTTTTAAAAATAAAAATTATATAAATAATAATATATATATAATAAAAAAATATATAATTATTAAAATATTATTTTTATATAATTTTTTTAAAAGTTTTTTTTTAATAAAAATTTATTTTATATATAAATTATATAATAGTTTATAAAGTTTATTTTATAGTTTTAATTATTAATAATTATTTTAATAAATAAATATTAAATTTTATTTAAAGTTTTATTTAAAATAATTTATATTAAAAATAATTAAAATATTTATTTTATATTTAGTTATATAAAAAAAAAAAATTAATAAAGCTTTAAATTTATTAAATAAAAA
>JBAWJX010000148.1:0-24983 GCA_037356095.1 Xylaria sp. Z21 | reverse complement strand
AAATTTTAAAAATTTATATATTATTTATTAATAATTTTTATAAATTAAAATATTATTTATTTATAATTAAAAAAAATAATTTTATTTATTTAAATAATAAATTTAATTATATATTTTTAATAATATTTATAAAATTTTAATAATATTAAATATTAATTTTAATTAATTTAATAAATTTTTTTATTATTTTTTATTATTTTAAATATATTTTAAAATTTATTATTAAAATTAATAATTTTTTTTTTAAATATTATTTAAATTAATTAATTATATATAATTTTAATTATTATAATTTTTTTAAAATAATTTTTATATTTTAATATTTTTAATAATTTTAATTATTTTTTTTTAATTTTTATATAAATATATTTTTAATAATAAATTTTTTAAACTATAAAATATAATTTTTTAATTTTATTAATATAATTATAAATTTAATTTAATTATTTATTTTTATAATATAATTATTTTTTTTTTTTTTTTTTTTTTTTTTTTATATATTAATATATTTTATTTTATTTTTAACAACTATTTTTATAATATATAATATTTATAAAAAATTTAAAACTTAATATAAATTATTTTAATAAAAAACTTTTTATATAATAAAAACTTATTAGTTTTATAGCTAATTAATTAATACTTATAATTATTATATTAAACCGTAGTTTTATATAGCTATAAAAAATATTATTAATATTTATAATTATATATTAAATAATATATAAACTATTAAACTATTATGTTTTAAAATAACTATATTAAAACTTTAGTTTAATTGTACATTATTATATTTATAAAGTATTATTTATTAATAGTTATAGCTATATAGTTTAAATAATATTATTATAGCAGTTAAATAACTATTAAAAATATAAGTTAATTATATTATTTAATAATAGCTATATTATAAAAACGCTATAAATAACGCTATTAAAAATTAAAAAACAACTTTAAAAAAAATTAAACCTTTAAAACCTAGTTTTTTAAAATAATATTTTATATATACTATAACTTTAAAAAACCAAATAATTAGTTTAACCACTTAGCTAAATAATATAATTATTTATTTAAATTTTATATAATAATATAATTATAATTAAAATTTTTAATTATTAAAAATAAATAATTTAATAAAATATTTAATAAATTAATTAAATAATAAATATAAATTATTATATTATATTAAATAAAAATATAAATACTATAAAATTTATAATACTTATGTCTTATTAATATACGCTAGTTTAATCTAGGTGCTTAACCTCAATAAGTATAAGGTACATACCCCTTATATCTGACAGATCGAGCCTCCCTCACCGAAAATTCCCCGTCAGTACAAGTACAAGGTACTAGCGCCGCGCTAACGCTTAAGATCCTCTACGTAGGCTGAAGTGGGTCCTGGCCGGGAAGTACTTGTTTAGACTTGTTCACTCAAATACAGCATACATCCGCATATACCAATCGGAAATGCCCCTGATTGATAGACCATGGCAGTAACTGTAGGCAATGAACACTCGACAAGTCCAGCAGGCCTACAATTCCCACAGGAGAAAATGAATGCAGTGTCAGTCTACTTCTTGTTTTCAGGAAGATATTTTGAACATCCTGTAGTCTAAGGTTAAACTAGGGTACCTGTCTTAATCATACATGCGCTCTAACGCCGGTCACCCCTGAACTCTCGGCAGCCCACGGGCACTGAAAGTGCTCATCTGAGTCCCCCGGCCCCGTAGCGATATTCGTCTGCTCTGTGTCCACAATGATGTCGGTGGTGACGAAGATGCCGTACTGGCGATCAGTGGGCCGTGGGGATCCATACGCGTGCATGCGGATACTGCCGGACTCGTCGATCTCTCGGTATACGGACCGCGGGCGCCTCTCTTCGTGGCTCTGCGACTTGCTGCTACTCGTCCAGCTGAGCTTATTCGCGAATGACGAGCTCGACGCTCGCAGGCCCGAGAACCATGTATTCGGCTTCAGGTCTTGGTAGAACCCGGGCACAATCGGGACGCAGAATACGAGGATACCGCACGTCATCTCGGCTATTGCCCAGAGGACTACTTCAGAATAGTGATATGTCATGTCCGATGACTTCCTCCAGGCCGAGATGGCGACAATGAGAAAAGCTGAGGCTATCGTGGCGCTGTGTGACATTATATTAGCATGAATGATTATATCTTTAGACTTTGGGCCTCCTCACAGTATACCGATTGTAAAAACCGTAGAAATACCGGTTTTCTTCGGGTAGGATAGCTGCAGCTTCCATATAATGCGTTGCGGGAGCAACAGAATGGCAACGTTGAGTATTAAGTTGACAATCGCCGCGGCGAGGTGGATCGTCCTGAGGTCGTTGCAGGACCCTTGGATCGCCTTGTTCCATATTCGCTCGAAGGGACGACAGTTCAGATTGAGTGTTATGAGGAGCCCAACGTAGGAGAGCACATTGACCGTCAGCAAGGCCAAACAGCTTATTGTAAACACCGTCCGCGCTGGGGATGGGGCAAAGAGGCGATGCCACTCGATCAAGATCGACGATTTTATCAGACAGATTCCCACTATCCAGAACTCATCTCCGACCAGGATGACCTAAGGCCCAATCAGTCGGTAACCAGCTTAAGGGCTATTTAGAGTGAGGGTCAAAGGAGCCGAAGACGGACCTTCAGATATGGCTCGATATCTCTACCCAGGACATTCCATTGATGAATGAAAAGTCCGGCTTCAGAGAGTCGCATGAATGAGCCCGAGGACACTACCAAGAAGCCGACCTACGTAGTTAAGAATATGAGTTGTGGTTTTGCCAAGGACGGAAGTTAGTCGGTATATTCACATATCCTAAGAGTATAAGATCTGGGAGATGTTAGAATCAAAGCATGCTGTTCAACATGACACGTCAAGAGAAGAAGACTTACAATCTCCCAAATGTGGCTGCCTCATTTTGACGAAGACCACATATATCCGAATTGCGAGGAACACCGTAGCCAGAGTTAACGTTATAATCAGCCCTGCCAGTGCCGCTGCGTTCTCGTTCGGGGGTTTGACAAAGTCCGGAACGACACCGGGTGGAGGAGGTATAGATGATGTTGCGAGAGCATCTTCTAGCTGTTGAGGAGATAGGTGTGAGAAGTCGAGATCCGACATCGTACAACATGGGCGGCTGTTGATACTGATAGTCAACGGTAGGTGAAAGACGAAGATGAACTCGATTGTAAGTTGCTCGTAAAGAGTGCTAATCCTGCGCACTTGAGGGGAGCATCCTATAAGCAAGAAGATATGGACCAATCAAGTGTTATTTTTACGAGGCTGTTAGAACCACTCTCTGGTTTACATCTCGTTGGTATATGGGCGCTGTCATAAAAGCGCCGCCCTATCCCATCCACCTACTAACAGCGGTTCCTTACGACTGGGAACTTTGATGGGTAACGTAACAGCGAGATTGTTCTACAACGCCAAGGCCCGCGGGCTTTCTGCTTGGGAATACATCGATAGGTTGATGGCGAGATCGCTAGGGTGGCCAAGAATGACAGCATACATGTTACCAGCGAGACACCGACAAACACAGTGAGGCTCCCATCCCTAGAATATAGGTACATAGACCAATCAGTACCAGGCGATAAAAATACCGATCACATTGTAGAATTCAATGCCCATTTTGAAAAGACCTGAACACCAGGCTTGATAAGATGAAAAGTTGCTGTCGTTACTGCACATGCATTGCAAAGTACGGTACCTTATATGTTCTCGAATCGCGGCCTCCATTAATCTGTTCTTTTGCAGGTATCGCAGTCAACGGTTTTAAGCAAGTCAACGCAGTTTCTATATAAAGCAATTCAAACTCAGCTTCTACACTAAACATGTGGCTTTTTCCTATGTGGTCCTAAGCACACCCGGCTTACAGCGGGGTTCACATGGCAGCTTCGCAATGGGTATACACAATAGGTAAATTGCACGTGTGGTGCATGCTGTGTGACGTACTAGTGGGGAGGGGAGGTATAGGCCCAAATGTTTAAACTGCTTGCCTGAGATACTTACTGGGCACTTTTTAGGACCTTCCGTCACAATATACATGTTGGCTCGCCAAGACATCATCACGTGTAGAGCACCACCAGATACCGTATGCCGGGCTGTTGGCAATGCAAAATGTCCAAGACGGCTCTTCGGTGTCTCCATACTCTAGGATGCTCAGCCAGGGAGAAAATACCTCGTAAAGGGCCGATAGGCAGTAATAAGCCGGGTTGCGCCACATATCGTATTTGAGACATCAGATATTAATGAACTGCGACAAGAGGCAATCGGGATAGGCTGACTGGAAACGCCACCACCACCGGACTTACAAATCTTTATTAACCTCTGACAGAGGAATAACTCGATCCTGGCCACTCAGTCGCATACAAGTGAGGAGATGCAGTGTAACCAACAACTCCCTTGCCTGCACCTACGTGTCAGTATTACCCCTCAGGCGTGATGCTCATGGATGTGCGCCACATATACTTTAATCTCGTCACGCTCAATGCTCTGCACGTGTGGATGCAAGACATCCTACCTTCCTTACCACTAGACACCGTCTAGCCAGGGTATGCGGCTTAATTGCACTTTAGACGCCAGCCTCATACCATCATTCTCTCCGTATCCCCCAATTTCAATCCAGTACCATCCCTCGAGGCGGCGTCCCTCACACCGTGGCCGGGAAACTGCCGGCCATCCTCTTTCAGTTTCATTTGTAGTCATTCCGTGATACCTAACTAAAGATGACTTCATCCGGCACTGACGCCAAGAGGAATTCTGCAAACCCGGATGCCACCGGTGTGACCGTCATGCGAGAGTCAGCCGATGCTGCTCAATTTAGCGGTGATGATAGCGATATCGCGACTGACGGCTCCCTCGCTGACGGCAGCTCTGTCCCAATCGCAATATGCGGCATGTCCTGTCGTCTTCCAGGAGGACTAGTGACACCCCAGCAGCTCTGGGACTTCATTATAGGAAAAGGCGATGCCCGTAGTAGAGTACCTAAAAGCAGGTACAATGTCGACGCCTTTCACTCGCATATAGCCAAGCCGGGGGCGGTAAGGACTGAGTATGGTTACTTTTTGGATGACAGTGTCGACCTAGGGGCTCTGGATACATCGTTCTTCTCCATGCAAAGGGCCGACCTAGAAGCCACAGACCCCCAAGAACGTCTTAGTGAGTTGATCACAGCCTTATTTAGCACTGTCTCATCAGTTACTGCTCTGCCATCATGGATTAAAGACTCGCTTGTCTGGTTTCATCTGCCCATGATTGAAGTGCAGGAGAAAACTTGATGACTAATACTCCGACCCATAGTGTTGGAGCTCACTAGAGAATGTATCGAAGATGCTGGCGTGACCGACTGGCACGGGAGGAACATTGGGTGTTACATCGGGAACTTCGGCGAGGATTGGCTAGAGATCTCGAATAAGGAGTCGCAAAGATGGGGCGGATACAAGACGGCGGACTTCATGATCTCGAATCGTATCTCGTACGAGATGGGCTGGCGGGGACCAAGGTACAATCCCCTCATGAATAAGTATCTCTTGGATAACATTATGCTGAGCCTGGTAGTATGACTGTGCGCTCAGGATGCTCAGGAGCCTTGGTTGGACTCAATGAAGCGTGCCTCGCTCTCGCACGCGGCGACTGCGAGGCAGCGCTTGTGGGGGGTTCGAATCTCATCATGACTCCAAGCCTAACCAGTCTTCTATCAACCCAGGAGGTGCTATCGAAAGATGGCTCCTGCAAGACCTTCTCGGCCGATGCCGACGGCTATGGGAGAGGCGAGGCACTCGTCGCAGTGTATGTCAAGCCGCTACGAAGTGCGCTGCGGGACGGTAACCCGATACGCGCAGTTATCAGGGCAACAGGGACGAATCACGATGGTAAAACCCAAGGAATATTCCAACCCAGTACGGAGGCGCAGGAGGCATTGATTAGACGTACATACCAATCTGCCGCCATATCAGATTTTGGAGAAACGGCAATGGTCGAATGCCATGGAACCGGCACTCCTACAGGCGACCCAATAGAGACTAAGGCTGTCGCTCGCGTGTTCGGCCAGACCGGCGTGTATATTGGCTCCGTCAAGCCAAACGTAGGGCACTCAGAAGGTGCCTCAGGCCTCACCTCTTTGATCAAGATGGTGCTCGCCCTGGAACATCGGACTATTCCTCCAAATATAAAGTTCAGGACGCCAAACCCGAAAATTCCCTTCGACGAGGGAAATCTCGTTGTTCCAATAGATCCCATACCCTGGCCACGAGGCCGGCTCGAGCGTGTCAGCATCAACTGTTTCGGAGTAGGGGGCACGAACGCTCATGCAAGTATAATCCACTTGTAACGTACTGCACATAAAGATGATTAATTGACTATGTTTTAGGTAATCCTCGAGTCTGCTAGCCGCTTCCTGAGCCAGGAAGTGCTGTCGCCAGTCACGTCACCCCAGCTTCTCCTATATTCCGCCACCACTTCTAAGTCCCTAGTCACGTTAAGCAAACAGTACCAGGAATGGCTCGCCGCCAACTACCCCAAAGCCGGAGACTTGGCTTCTACATTGGCCCACCGGAGGATGCATCACCCGTTGCGAACCTTTGCTATCGCACATGACGGCATTGTAGAACAATCCCAGCAACCTAGCTTTAAGTCATCTCCAAACCATAAAGTCGTGATGGTCTTCACTGGCCAAGGCGCACAATGGCCGGGGATGGGAAGAGAACTACTTCAATCCGAAGAGGTCTTCCGGAATACAATCCGGTCACTAGATCAACACCTAAATAATATCGCAAGGGGTTCAGTCTCTTATTCAATCGAAGAAGAGCTGCTCAAAGCACCAGACGAAAGCCGCTTTCATTTGGCGTCCATATCGCAGCCCGTCTGTACTGCGATACAAATCGCCCTGATAGATACGCTTAAATCCCTCGATGTCAACCCTTGTGCTGTTGTTGGTCATTCCAGCGGTGAAATTGCGGCTGCATATGCTGCTAGAGCCCTCGATGCCCCTGAGGCAATCGTGGTTGCGCACTACCGTGGAGTTGTTGCTGAATCCCAAAAGAAGAAAGGGTCTATGGCGGCAATAGGACTCGGCACTGAGCGAGTTGATTCATACCTCCGCCCGGGAGTGAGCGTCGCATGCCACAATTCTCCTAGTAGTGTCACAATCTCTGGCGATACATCGGCAATGAACGACATCGTCGCCGACATCCAATCTACGATCAAGGATGTCTCGATTAAAGTGCTGCCTGTTAACAAGGCATACCACTCGCCGCATATGGCTGAAGTCGGTAACGAATACCACTTGATGATTAAAGAGATGATTCGACCTCGCAAACCTCGTGTGCCGTTCTTCTCAAGCGTAACAGGTAGCGTTATAGAAGATGGCCGGCAGTTAAATGCCCAGTACTGGCAAGACAATTTGGAACTACCGGTCCTGTTTCGCGAAGCAACCGGCTCAATACTGAAAGAGTATGACGGGCAAGATATCATCTTTCTTGAAATTGGCCCCCATTCCGCGTTAGCAGCTCCCCTCAGAGAGACCTGCAAAGCTCACTCTACGACATCATATCAGCATATCGCCTCCATGAGGAGGAATTGTAACACTGCCGTCACCTTCCTTACTGCGATCGGGTCCCTATTCAGCCTGGGAGTCCCAATCAAGTTGGATCCGATAATACCTCGTTGTCGCTGTTTGCCGGACCTACCGCGATACCCGTGGAACCATGAGGAGACATACTGGGCAGAGCCGCGCCTCAGCAAGGACTGGAGGTTCAGAAAGCATAAATACCACAATCTTTTAGGTGTCAGGGTACCCGAAAGTACAGATCTTGAGCCCGCTTGGCGCAATCTTCTCCACATTCAAAACGTGCCATGGATGCGAGACCACAGAGTCGGCGACAACATCGTTTTCCCTTTCACTGGCTATCTCTCAATTGCCGGCGAGGCAATCCGACAGGTCAGCGGCGAGGAGCATGGTTACAGTGTACGTGACATCAGCGTCGACATAGCAATGGTCGTGGTTGAAGGGTCAACGACGGAAGTGGTCACGACCCTTCGCCCGCACTATCTGTCAAAGTCGCAGGAGAGCAGCTGGTGGGATTTCACAATTACGTCGTTCAATAACCACGTTTGGACTAGACACTGTAAGGGTCAAGTGAGGTCGTTAGCATCAGCTTTGCCGCAGATCCACAATTCCAGCGGTTCTCTCCCCAAGAAAGTTGATGTGCCCGCCTTGTATAGGGGTATGCAAAGAGCTGGTGTCAATCTCGGGCCGAGCTTCCAGATCATGCCCGACATTGAAGTATCTACCGCATCAGACCACTCAGCACGAGCGAATACGGCTTGCAGAGGGGTAGAAGACGAGGCAGATTACTATATCCATCCTACGATACTTGATGTTATCTTTCAGTTGCCTATTGTCGCTGCAGTAAACGGGCGCATCAGGCTTCTGAAAAATTGGATCCCAGTCAGTGTGGAGAAGTTGAGTGTTCTTAGATGTAAGTTAGCCATTGTAGGCAATCTGTCCTCCAGGAAAACCAGCAACGGGTCACTCTATGCAGAAGGACACTGCGTCTCTTCTGATGGCACTACCGTCGTCGAGGTATCAGGGGTTAGACTCTCCCCCGCAGATGGTAGTACGTCGAGCGAGATTCAAAACACGCATGGCGCGGCTCGCCTAGAATGGGCACCCAGCCTAGATTACTTGTCAGAACAGGCGTTTATGCGCCCAATTAAGGGACAGAAGAGGCTATGTCCGTTGACCTTTCTCCAGCACCTGAGCCATCTTCATCCCAATCTCGGAATCCTGGAGGTGGGTGCGGGAAACAGTTCTCTGTTAGGCGACATTGAAGATCACCTTGCAAGCTCCGAAAGTCGAATTTCCTTCTCCAAATTTACCTCGACATTACTACACACAAGGGACAGGGAGGGTACGGACTTCAACCCACAAGAAATAGAGCATGTGGCACTAGATATAGAGGGGAATTTAGACGCCCAGGGCTTTGGGGACCGCGAGTTCGACTTTATCGTGATTCGAAAGGGATTGATCTCATCCGACCGTACAGAAACTATACTGCAGAACCTAGAGACGATTATCAGTCCATCTGGATGGGTTTTCATCGAAGAAGCCCCAGAAAGGTGGAGGACCTCTCTCAAACGTGCCGCTTCCCGTCAGAATGGATACTCCGGTGATGAATATTCGTCTTCGGGACGCCTGGGGACGTGGTTCTCATGCAATTCTGAATTAATAATCGACCTTACTGGCTTACAGCACCTGACAGGGAAGACTGATATGCACAATAGTTCGCCATCATACGCTGGACAAGTCACGTTCCTTCGTTCCGACACGAACATCCCACCGACAGCCTTGATGAAGCATTTCCAGTGCGAGGGCTACGGGATTACCCAATGCACTTTGTCAGATCGTCCCCTGCCAGGACAAGACATCATCTCGCTTCTCGACGAAGAAAGCCCGTTCTTCGAGGGGATAACAAAGGCGCAGTATGAATCATTGAACATATTTCTCCAGATGCTGCAAGATAATGGCCTCCTCTGGATAACACGACACTCACAGATAGGTTGTTCTGACCCCAGATACAGCCAAGTAATCGGCCTAGCACGCACCTTGCGCTCAGAGATGCAACTGGACTTTGCGACCTGTGAGACTGATAGCTTCGAATCCGATCCAGAGTTGCTCGTTCGGATCTATGAGCAATATCGAAAGTGCCGCCGATCCGAGACTATGAAGCCAGAATTCGAGTATGCGGTCCAAAACGGGGCAGTTCACATTGGTAGGTATCATCCATTCAGTCTGATAGATCAGATGATAGTCCCCGGCCTTAATGACCGGATTTTACTCGATGTCGACATCCCTGGGCGCTTGAATACCTTGAGGTGGGCGAAGGTACCGCGTGAGGGGCTTGGGCCAAACGATGTAGAGATAGAGGTGCATGCTGTTGGACTAAACTTCAAGGTCAGTATTAGCTCCCACAACGAGTCCTCCAACGTTAATGTATATATAGGATGTTACCGTTGCGATGGGATTCATCGAGTTACCAACCCGCCAACTCGGTCTAGAGGCAGCTGGCATTGTCACAAGGGTCGGCGAAGGCGTAAAGACTGCGAAAGTTGGCGATCGAGTTGGCTGTATGCACCCACACTCATTTTCTTCAACAATCGTCTCTCCAGAGGATCTATGCATACGCATACCCGATGTCATTAGCTTCGATGAGGCCGCGACTATGCTTATCTCGTTCGCCACGGTCATTCATTCTCTAGTAAACATGGCACGACTCGAGCACGGCCAGGTGAGTTCCGCTTCGCGCGTTCGAGAGTTAGGATAAACATATGTTGACATTTGGTAACACTAGTCCGTCCTCATTCATAGTGCATGCGGCGGCGTTGGCCTAGCAGCCATTCAGGTAGCGAAAATGGTAGGTGCTGAGATCTATGCGACTGTTGGCACCGACGACAAGGCCGCGTACCTTGTAGAGAACTATGCGATCCCTAGAAACAGAATCTTTGACTCCCGGAGCAGCTCGTTTTTAGAAGGCGTCATGCGCGAAACGGGCAATAAGGGGGTTGATGTGGTGCTCAACTCTCTTTCGGGAGAACTGTTACATGCTTCATGGGAGTGCGTCGCAGAATTTGGCACCTTGATAGAGCTCGGAAGACGAGACCTTTTGCATGGCGGGAAACTTGACATGAGGCCATTTATAGCTAATCGTAACTACTGTTGCGTTGGGTTGGATCATCTTCTAACGAAGACGGGTATCAGGAAACGGTAGGCCCGCAACCCATCGTTGAAAGAACGAGGAGTCTAGCAGCTGACCGATTTTGCAGTTTGATTAACTCAATCTTCCAATACTACGAGGAAGGTCATATCAAGCCCATACATCCCCTCAGGGTGTTTGAAGCATCGCAAGTTCAGAGTGCCTTCCAAACGATGCAGAAAGGCTCGCACATCGGACGTTTCTGTATCTCGATGGCCGCGAACCCAGCATGTGACATAAAGCCGAGGCCAGAACTTCCAAAGTTCGAAGAAAACGCGTCGTTCCTCTTGGTTGGTGGCACCGGAGGCATTGGGCGCGCGCTTTCAACTTTCATGGCAGAGAATGGCGCCCAGGAGCTGATATTTCTGTCCCGCAATGCCGGTCTTAAGCCTGCCGACATAGACCTCTCCACTGAGTTACAAAGCATGGGGTGCAGCGCGATATTCGCGAGGGGAGATGTCTGCGACGAAGCCGCAGTCTCGTCTGCTCTCCTAAAAGCCACACGGCCAATTAGAGGAATCGTTCAACTCTCGATGGTACTTCGAGACCAGAATTTCTCGGACATGACATTCGAGCAGTGGACTGAGGCGGCAGCCCCCAAGATCAAGGGAACGTGGAACCTCCACCACGCTACCATCTCCCAAGCCATTGATCTCGATTTTTTCGTGCTGTGCGGCTCTATCTCTGGTCACATTGGACAGCCAGGTCAGGCAAACTACGCCGGCGCGAATACCTTCCTGGACTCTTTTGCGCAATATAGAAATCGTCTAGGTCTAGCGGCATCGGTGATTGATATCGGAGCAGTGGAAGATGTCGGTGTGCTAGCTCGGAATACAGGTCTTTTAGCACGCATGAAAGCTGATGGGCTTCATGCCCTAAGCGAGCAGGAGCTTCTAGATGCCTTGGTATACGCCATGTTCCGACCTAAGCCGTCGACAACATTTCAAGGGGGTTCAAGTAGTCGATACTGTCATCCCAATAGTTTCTTAGTCGGCCTCGGACCTCTTGTACCATCGACAGTGAGGAAGGACAGGCGAATGGCTGTGCTCAGCAAGGATACGAACGAAGAAAAAGAGCTAGTCTCAAATGAGCCACTCAAAGACCTGCTGGCTACAGCAGATGAGCAGCCGGCAGTTTTAAGGACGGATGAAGCAGCGCGGATCCTGAGCATCGAAATCGGGAAGAAGATAGCGGATATGCTCCTGCTGCAGCCGGAAGTCGACATGACGGCGACGAATGTGCTGCTGAGAGATCTGGGGATGGACTCGCTCGTCGCGGTCGAGCTGCGCGCTTGGTGGAGGCAGGTTTTTCGGCTTGATATCAGCGTCCGCGAGATCCTGGGGATGGGAACACTAGGCGGTTTGGGCAAATTCGCGGCTGATGGTCTGCTGAAGGCGAGGACTTGAACATGCGATTGTGATTATTCGTTATCATTTCATTAAGACTTTTAAGGAGTCAATATGTAAACGATGGATAGACATGGAGCATTAGATTCAAATTGCAGATTCAATCGTGGACTTCTGTTCTCCGACATATGGGCCAAGATGCCCCTTAGCCACAAATGTCTGTCCCGCTAAGTCGCCTATTTCGTGCAGACGAAGCTTCATCTACGTATTCTTCTGAGCAATGATTCGTTAGGATACAATCCTTTTAAGAATAAGCTGAAACGTTTGCTTGAGTGATGCTCTGTTCTGATAGAATCTTTGACATCTTGTATCCAGCTTCTCCATTGGCGAGAGGGTCCCCATTGGCGCCATGGAATGCTGGGTATTGTGAAATAGAGGTCGCATATGGAATAACAAGGAACTACAAGAGGAATCCTGATCCTGTTATATCATTAAACCCATGACAGGCGTTTTTCTTGAATGTCAGGGGTAAGGGGGGCATAGCCCCGTTTAATTGATAGCCCCACCCCGCTTGCTGCTTAATGTACATTAGAGGTCTACTCATCGCTTGACTGTAGCGTTGGTGATGTGACATTCGTGTCATCTATCCTAGGCAGCCATTTGCAACCGTTGAGACCAGCATCTGCATACCATCTACGTGCATACCATCTACGTGGAACTATGGAGGATTTATTCGACACGTATACATTTGCGGAAGGTATTAATATCGTCGAATGATACTACGGGTCCAAGCATCCGTATTCCGTAATTGATTAAGCCGATTATCTGTCCCTTCATATTGTATCAGTAACAACGCAAAGCTTGAGGTCTTCCATTACCAATATGAAGCTCACGGTGGTCTTAATACTCTTGCCTATGGTATCAGCGTCATGGAAAATGACCGCGTGGCATTGGAGAGAGAAAGCCGGAAACTTCCTTAGCAATCCTCTATATCCCTCACGCATACCCCAGTTCCTGCTTGATGCAAGGCACCCGTGGGTTATTGAAAACCGAAACAAGCTCGAAAGACTGCCCAACGCCGAGTCTTACCTTTGCTTCCCGTCTGAGCAATCAGCACCCGATAGCGACCGAGCGAAACTAGATAGAATAGAAAACGGACTCAATGCGCCACCTGATCTGTTTGACTCCCTGGAGATCAATAACAGATGGACAGGTGTTAGCCGCCCGGGCTGGCCCAATGCTTTGATGCGGCTACAGGAGATCAATCGCTGCCCGGCAGCACTCTCGCAAGTCAGGTCTTTCAAGACGTCTATCTATGTCTACAATGGCGAGTATGATGATTGGAACAAAAAGATCTTTGAGCCGTCGCAACCACCGAAGGAGGTGCTCGATCTATTCACTGACGTCCTGGGAAATATGACAAATCTGGAAAACTTGGCGTGGGATGTCCCGCGTTCCGATGCCCATTATTTCGAGGAACATTTTAGCGACCGCAGGCTTGTGCTCCCTTCTGTCAAACGACTGGATACAGGCCTCTATAGCCCCTTTCTTGTGCGAATGTGTCCCAATCTCATATCCTTGGAGTGTAGAGATAGTTCCTACCGATATATGGAAACCAATTTTCTGCAGGCAACGATGTCCACTCCGAACCTGACGAGATTTGCGATGGAGTCCGGATGGACTATACCTATGATCGAAGGTACCGAATTCCCAGTCAGTTATTTCAGAACCTGCAGTACATATACCTAACGTATTTCAAGATCTTGTCACCTATATGCCTGGAATCCAGAGCTTAGGCTTATGGGGTGGACTGAGCACTGGGTATAGATACGATGCCCATTCCTACGTGGAAAGGTCTACGTTGAAGGTCCGTGAACACAATTCACGGAGGTAAATGATGCTTACAGTCATTAGGATGCCCTTGAGGTACTCAGTTCTCTTAAGAATTTGACGCATCTCGAGTTGCCACATGCATGGGAGTTGCATCTCGGCTGGGATGGTGGTCCTTGGTGTGGCAACGCTTATGATGGGCGTGGGGGTAGACAATATCAACGTGATGTGGCACTCGAAGGAGCGGAAGCTGTAGATCGAGCTGCGGCTATGGTAGTTGAGACCTTACCTCGATTAGATGGCTTCAGTATCGGTAGTCGCCAGGCCAATATCACACGGTATGAGAATGGGACGGCGCGAGCAAGTTTCCCCTGGACTGGACGAAGGAATGAATGGGCTTTGGATGTTGTGCCATATCGTCCCTGTGAGGATGAGGCCGATGATGAAGTAGCATGCTAAAAGTCTTCGCGACGTCGGGCACGGTAGCAATGGGCTTTCAATATTGAAAGCGGTGTTGAGCAGAGACCATCGACACGGATTCCAATGCTATGGGATGAATCAAATGAAGTGCGAGACTTGAATATGTAGCCTAATGGCTATACCAATTGATGATAATAATATAGAGCCACTACAACTTATGCCAAAGCTTTCACGTGTTCATCTTTGACGTAAGAGGCAAGTGTAGTGCTTAGTAGATTCCAGCTCGTTATCCTCGTCCCAATGACGCGTATCGTGCATACGTTCGACTAGTCCCTTGATCCTTGTCACATCCCCTATTCATTCGTCTCTCCAATAAATCTCTTCCTCGTGGATGGCACCCCAAGCCAATCATGCCCCAGTTCCCACTAGCGGGCGTTATTTTGTTCGGAATCACGGCATCCATCTAGCTCGAACTAAAGACATCCCAACATTGATAAGAACCCCAACAAGGAAGTCTCGTCTCAGTTTCGATAATTTTTTAATCGTTCTAGTACTGTTGGGAAGAAACGATGAAGTAATAGCGCCCTGGAAGAGAGGGGCTAAACTCCACGACGTTTCTCTAATACCCCTCATCTAGCAACAAATCGGGATGGATCCACTCAGCATTAGCGCGAGCATCATCGCCGTCCTACAAGCTACTGGCTCCGTCATCTCATTGTGCTACAACTACCGCGCCGCTGCTAAAGATTCCTCTTGGGAACTTCCTCGCGTGATCGAACTAATAAAGAGCCTTCGCAATGTCCTCGAAACTCTCGAAAGCCTTGCTTCTGGCATCAAAGGCACAGACCCAGATGCTAGTTCACGACTGCAGACCTTGCAGCAGCTCTGCAGCCCGAGGGCGGGCAATGAAGGAGGGTTGCTGGTGATGTGCCTTGAAGAATTAAACAGTTTACAAAAGAAGCTGGCTCCACCAGGGTGGGCTGGACCTATAGGCTCGAAAAGAATGGCTCTCGTGCAGGCGCTGAAGTGGCCCTTGAAAGAGAGTGATACGAAGAAGACTTTAGAGAGTATCGGGAGATTCAGGGATACGTTAAACTTAGCTCTAATGACTGATCAGATGTGAGTTTGAAGATTAAGTCGTATAAAATGCGATGCTAGGACCCTAAATTCCTTTTCTTCGGGTGCTTTGGGATGTCCAGTACTCAACTGGTTCTTGGCAAGTGGGTTGGATAAGAGACGCGGTCTAATATGTATGCAGGGCCTTGATACTGAAGATTGATGAAGTCGCGCAAGCGATACAAGATAGCACACTAGGCATACAAGGGGAACTTACCGAACTGAACGAATCATTTCATAACGTAAGGATTGGTATGTTTCAACCCCTCGCGTTTAGAACATATCTAATATTAAAGCTGACATCACCCGCCAAAGATGAGCACCGCGAGAAGATCCATCAATGGCTTGCGGCTCCAGATCCGTCCTCTAACCACGTTGATGCGCTTGGTAAACGACGAGCGACTACAGGCTCATGGTTCATCGGCGGCACCAAATTTGAGGATTGGAAGAAAAGTCCAAATTCATTTCTCTGGCTGTCGGGAATTCCGGGATGCGGCAAGACCGTCTTGACATCCGTAATTATACAAGCCGTTGTAGAACATTGCCGTCTGAGTGTAGGAACGGCTCCCAACCCTCCCCCGACATGTGCGGTGGTGTACTTCTATTTCGACTTCAGCCAGGGCCAGAAACGCAATCATGAGAAAATGATCCGCTCGCTCATCACACAGCTATCCCAGCAACTCCAATACACGTCAGGGCCTTTGGAATCGCTGTTCTCGACTTGTACGAATGGCAGTCGTCAACCTACTATTGAGGCGTTTCGAAATTGCTTGGGGGAAATGATCGAGGAGTTCAGCCAGGTCTTTGTCATTCTTGATGCCCTCGACGAATGCGAAGATAGAGACGACCTGATAGACAGTATTAACGAGATCACAGGATGGGACCTCCAAATGTTGCATATTCTCGCCACAAGTCGCACGGAGGGAGACATTGAAGATGGACTTGACCTCCCTAACGAACAAAAGCTCCACATCCAGAGCGACTTGATTGAAGAAGATATCCGTGCATACATCTATGCCAGGCTGCAAATGGATAAAAAATTGAGGAGATGGCAGAAGGATAAGAAAGACCAGGAGACTATTGTGGGAACGTTGATGGAAAAGTCGGATGGAATGTGAGTTCATTGCCCCTATTTTATTTTCGCCGAGCTAAAGCCACCCTTTTCTGTCAACCAGGTTTCGATGGGCCGCATGTCAACTCGATGCATTAAAGAAATGTCTCTCGCGTCGCGAACTTCAAAATGCATTGGCCTCTCTTCCTAAAACGCTGGACGAAACATATGAACAGATATTGTGCAGCATTGACGAAGAACGCTGTGAAATAGTTTTAACGATACTCCAGTGGCTGGCTTACTCTGCTCGACCACTTCAAATTGAAGAAGTCGCTGACGTGATTGCGGTCAATACGAAATCGAAACCACGGTTTGACCTGGAATCACGTTTCCCAGAGCCGCGAGACATATTAACAATATGTTCTAGCTTGATAAGCTCGAGTGGTAGTGCAACCGGTGGTTCTTATGACGAGAAATTTGGTGAACAAATTAGGTTGGCGCACCTCTCTGTCAGGGATTATCTTGTCTCAGAACGTATCCTGACTGGAAGGGCTGCTCGATACAATGTTCAAGAGGCCCGCGCCCATGAATCCATTTCTCAGATCTGCCTTGCCTATCTCCTACAATTCGATAAGCCTAATTCGTTTCCCGAAGGAAATATGGATATCTTTCCCCTCGCTATGTATGCGGCGGAGTTCTGGACTCATCACGTTCGAGCATCCGGCAAAGAGACGGATGATACCGTTCTACTGAGCATGGAACTTTTCTCTAATCAAGACGCCTTTACTAATTGGATTCGACTTTTCGATCCGGACAAGGCGTCCCCGAGCCCAGCAATAGCAAATGGCTCGGAGAGAGCTGCCGCTCCACTGTATTACGCCTCACAGGCCGGTCTAAAAGGGGCGGTAAAACGTTTGCTGGAACAGGGCGCGGACGCCAGTGCGATTGGTGGGGTTTACGGCAGTGCCCTGCAAGCCGCGTCAGCTAGAGGATTCGATGACACCGTCAAGCTACTACTTGATAACGGAGCAGAGGTGGATGCCCAGGGTGGAATATATGGTAGTGCACTACAGGCGGCTTCGTCTGGTGGTTACATCAGGGTTGTTCAGTTACTGCTCGACATGCAAGCTAACGTTAATGGGCGAGGCGGAATCTATGGGGGTGCACTACAAGCGGCATCGGCTGGGGGGCATGCAGAGGTTGTGTTGCAGCTGACCAATGCCGGGGCTGATATCAACGCCTTCGGAGGGGTGTATAGTAGCGCGTTGCACGCGGCTTCATATGGCGGCCATGATTTAGTGGTCGAGCACTTGCTTAATGCCGGGGCCGATATCGAACTGCCAGACAAACGTGGAAGAACACCACTTTATCAGGCATCGTCCGAAGGACACAGCACGACGATAAGGCTGCTGTTAGGTAGAGGGGCTAACGTAAATGCGGAGGACCAGGACGGATGGGCGGCGCTGGATGAAGCTGGTCCAGCCGGCCACGTGGAGGCAGTGCAAGCCTTACTGGACGCAGGTGCTAACGTCAACGCACCGGACCACGGTGGGATGACGGCACTGCATTTCATAGCGTCACAGGGACACACAGATTTGGTGCGATTACTCCTGCGACATGGAGCTGATGTCAACCACGAAGACATTGACGGTGAAACGCCTCTAGATGAAGCGGCTTCTACGGGACGCTATGATACAGTGAGGGCGCTGCTGGATAGCGGTGCCCATGTCAACACAGCCCATCTCTGTGGCTGGTCGGCTCTACATGCAGCAGTTGTGATAGGGAACGAACCAACGGCACGTGTACTACTAGAACACGGGGCTCGGATCAGTCCAGATGAGGATGGTTGGACGCCTCTGCACGTAGCTGTTTTGAAAGGCAACGAAGCCATGGTGCGGCTGCTTCTGAGTAGGGGTGCCGATATTACAGCGAAAGACTCGGAAGGCAAGACTGCACTCGACTGGGCAGCTCTAACCGGACATGGGCTCAGGAACTTGGAGATAAGGGCCCGAAGCAAAGTTAAGGCCGCCTTCACAATTACTGGGCTCCGCGCTGCAGCCTCTGACGGCGACGATGTGCGGATACAGCAGCTACTGAATAATGGGGCTGATATAAATGCCACAGATGATGGAGGCTTGTATGTGCTTTCTTATGGCTTTGAAATCCCTGCGAATAATAGGAGCCAGGATTTACAGGGCTATCCCAAAGTTGGGAACCTAACCGCAGTTCCTAGGCTCCGATGGAAAGCATATGCTGATCTGAAAATGATACTTACAGTACAGCGCTTTTGTGGGCGGCTAGCGAGGGACATCACTCGACGATGTCATTGCTAATAGCGAACGGAGCCGATGTGAACGCCAGGACTCAAAACGGAGAGACAGTGATGGACTATGTAGGAATATGGGACGACGCGACCCTGATGCGCCTTATAGAAAAGAAGTTTGACGTTCGGTCAAGAGAAGACGAAAGGCAACTGGCATTGAAAAGACGGGGGAATATCTCACGGTTCTTGGAAAGTTACCAGATAGAGTGTGGTAGACGAAGAGAAGGAGGAGAATCGCATAAGGAGATTTAGCTGACAAAGGGAGTCGTGGCTTAGGTAGGCAAATTTGGAGGGCAGCACAAGCCACACTGAGTGTGGCTTAGGTAGCTATGCATCGAGCGACGAGGAAACCAAAAATCCTCATAAAGAATATTCTAACTACCTGTTAAAAGTGTTATAAGATATCCATAGTTAGGTCTTAAAACCTTATTTTCAACATATATACTACTAACTACCTACCTAGGTAGGTAGAAGGTAAGAGGCCGTGGTAGTGAGACGAAGCCGGCTACTAAGCCACATGAGGCTGGTGTTGGTTTAAATAGTGGCTGGGATTTCCTCTTTCGGATGCATACGCTGCTTTTCTCTCCGTCTAAATCATCTCTAGAAGTGCCAAGTCAACACGCTCAGGTTATTACGGCACGGTCTGTGTGCACTATACATTCTGTTATACGACGGCCTATTGCAAGATTGTTCTAATGTCTTGACTCAGAGCGACTCGGAAAGATTAGTAAGGATTTGTCTAATTGGACTATTCTTTAACATGACCCAGTGTTAATGATCTCCATTCCCTGACTGCATCAATATCATCTTTGCAGCCAACAGCGCCATCCAGCGGCATGTCAGACTCTTAAGATCTCTAATGGCATGGGTGCCTAGTCTAGAGATACCCCGCGATCTAGTCTATAAATATCTAATCCCCAACCCGTCTTCACCCATCGGTTTACTTGTCACTTGTCACTTGTTTTGATCGAACCTACTTTACCAGCTTTTAGTGTTATAGAGCTTTAGTGACATTTGGACATGGCTATCGCAAGGAAAGGCTTAGACTATTATCGCAAGGAGCGAAAGCGGACCACCTGGACCCGGTTTCGACTGCCCCTTGGGCAAGATTGGCCAAAATGGCCCGGCTACTCGGATACGTATCATGGCCCTCTTGCAGACGTAGCTGGTTGCGAGAGAATTCGTCTGGGACGTATAGTCGAAGATCCGGAGCAGGCTGCCTTTATTGTCCGTAAGTGCATCCTTATCCAAGTTTAATAACGGCAGACCAACATCGTTTGCTGATTAATAGCTAAATAGTCTGGGAATCAGCCGATGCCTTGAATGACTTCCAGCAGTCCCCTTTGCGTGCTGAGTTTCTACGATGCCTGGGATGCGAGAACGAGCCGCTTCTCAGTCTTCAGTATGATTGTGGCTTCTGTATGGGCGAGCTGCCACACGAGCCTGATGATCTATACGGCCGCATGACCCTCACGATCGTCAATGTATCTATTACAGGCGTTTTAGATCGCGACCGAATGCGCGGGACTTTAAATCGAGCCTTCGGCGGATATATGCCCGAAGGCTGCGAGGACCTCCGCACTCCGCCGTATTACCAATGGAAGGCATATGCTTGGGTAGACGACAGCCAGCAGGAACAATCGACTGTGATAGATGCGGGCCCTAGCCTAGCCACCTGTTATGTATTCTTCCGCTGGAATGGCGCTGGTGCCAGTGCCGAGCGAGAAGAGGCTTCGGTTAAAGAACCGGGCGCAGCCGAGTCATGGGCCCAGACGATAGCAGAGGCAATGCCGCCGATCGAAACATGGAAGCAGGAGCGTTGGGATATTGAAGTAGCGCCATGCTGTCTTGAATCTGACATCAAGGTTGAGGATGAAGACGAAGATGAACAATGACTTCAGTTTGAGTTGGAGAGATGAGTAAGATTCACTGTCATGGTGCACTAGGACAGGATAAAGCATCCGGGGCGTTTATATACACCAAAATTGGCTTGTCGGAACCATCCTCGCTACTTTCTACATACCCATTTCCTAATTCTAAATTCGTCTTTCCCCTGTACACCCAGTCTGACAACTATGCTCTCGTAATCAAGGGACCTTAGCGCTATCCGGGCCATTGGTAAAATCCCAATTAGTAGTTATGCCTTCAGCGGGGCCTCCCATTAGGTAAGTCATGGCCGCGACGAAGTACACATAATTCTCTGGATTTTTCCTGGCTTTTCCGACGGCATCGACTCTTGCGGTTTCTATACACTTGGCGAGTCCATCTATGTGCAGATACGGAGTTAGCATCGCCCTTGCATCAAGCGGATGTAACGCGTGGCAACCTACAGTATTCGGATTCTCCTGCGAGGAACTGTGTCCCGAGAACGAGGTGAAAGGCCTCGTGGATGAGGGTTGAGCTCTTTGGAATCACGGGTTCGAGCGACGTTCCCGCCGTAATGATCGCTACGCCTTGGGCATAACTGTCAGGACGGTCGTTTCTATCGAAGGCGTAGGGGCAGATGTTGATGCTCTGTGTATCTGTCCTCAATAATTGTGGCCCAGTCTGCTGTTGCGTCAGGGCTTTCAGGGTCGAAGTCAGGCCGAGATTCGCAGAGTCGCAGTACTTGCCGCCACTATCAGGAGTGTCGAAGTAGTATCCCTTGAAGGGTGCGTGATCTCCGGTCCACCAGGGAATATTGCCTTTCGTGAGGTCGCGCGCGTAGGCCGGAACCCCGGAGATTTTGATGGGGTTACCATTCACAGTGATGGGGTTGCCCTGATAGTCCAGTGCATCATCGTTTGCTGCATCTTTTTGGATAAGATAGTCGCTACCGCAGAACAAAAAAGAATTGTCTGGCTTGATATCTATAATTAGACCGTTAAACAAGTTTCGAACGAAGACGATGTTTTCTAGCCATAGATTTAGTCAGTCCGTCTCCCGTCATCGCTGTGGATCATGATGTTTGCACCTACTACTGATTTTCGCAGCCGTCGCTTTTAACTTTCCCTTGGTGATCATATTTGGGACATTGAAAAACTCGAACATCGCTCGGCGAACCTGTTCGCCGAGCTTGCTATTTTCGTTGTACCTGAGTTCGATAGCAGAAACTGCGAGGTCCAGGCTGTCGATAGCCTCCTGATGCCAGTCATCCAGAACGCTCGTGCGGGCATCGCAACCACCGAACGATGTACCAGGCTGGATTGCGAAAATATTAGAAAGGTCCACGCCCGAAACGATGCCTACGGCCTGGAGGACAATCAGGCCCAGAGAAAAGAGGATTTTTGCCATTTTCACACAAGACAGAATATTAATTCGAGAGTTACCGCAAGTTATCGCAATGTAGTAGGTGCGAGATCCCTACCTGTAGATAAGCCGTTATACTTAACGTAGGATCAGTAGGACGTGACTTGATGCCTAGCTCGGGGCCTCGCCGGAGTGACGGCCCTGACAACCTTCAACAAGTCAGTTTACTCCTTGACCTTGCAGTCTCCGAATGGGCACAGGCTGACATGAAGCGGCACAAACACCATTACATCCGTGATACACTTTGCAGCTTACCAACAAGAGTTTCTCCCACACGTCCGGCTTCACTAGCGAGAAAGTCTTTACGAGATAGTCGTGGTTGACGCCATATTTCGAACCATCAAAGTCGGTAAAGAACGGGCCATCTGGGCTTACTAGGGCCCTCAAGTTCTTGGCGTTGGATTAGGGCGTGCTACTGTTGGTGATTAGTCTCCTCAGAGAGGAACAGCCGACTGACATCGTGTGCCTCGCCTCATCGTGCCTATTCGTTATTGATAATATTCCATGCTTACGGCCGAGGACTCACGCAGTGGCCTTTTGTCTACCCCGGCAAACCAAGGAAGCAGACCTTAACGAAGGCTTAACAACTTTCCTGTAATGGGCTGTTATTTCAGGGGCTCCATGTATGATTGGTGCTGAATACGTATATAGGGCTGGAACTCTGAATCCCTGGTGGTCTAGAACACGTGAATCTGGTGATCTTTTTCTGAAGAAAAAGCGGCGCCGGGGTGAGGGGCCTGCAATACGACCAACGTTGAGCAAGGCAGCTCCCTTTTAGAAGAACAGTGAGCACTAAGAGCTAACATGCCGGATTAATATCATGGCTTAGAATGCCTCGGTGATTTTCCTGTATTAGGCCGCGATCGCACACTACATTTCAGGAGCAGCATCACAATTAGATGCCTACCTTACTAGCCCGCAGCTTGTCACATTACCCTATAAGCTGATATCATGTGTTCCGCTCACTAGAATGGCGTACCATGTGTCGATCGTGAAATAGGGGAAATGTGAACGGAAAGGGCGGCGCATCCGGAGCGGGTCAAATCTCGGCCGCCTGTAGGCTGTTGCCAAGCCGAAGGCTCAACCCCCTGTCCGAGTCTACCCCGAAATCGTGGGATCCCGTGACTCCGCAGAAGAAAATTGCGGTGCAGAATCTTACCAACAACACTTCACCCCTGTTGAAAGAGCAGACTATACGCTAATACGATGGACTGATTTGGAAGGAGAAACATCCTAATGGGACAGGAGTAAGCTTGTGAGTTTTGATGCACTGCCTCAATGCTAACGTTGATGTGAAATTAGTATAGCGTAAGAGAGTTGTATGTAGGATCATACAATCCCCGCTGGCGCGGTGCCCGCTTAGTCGAGATATTTGAAATTATGACGCATGAAGAGATAGGGGAGGAAAGCGAAATTCAGAGATATGGTGCTCATGTGTTGGCCGCTCGTATCCCAAGCTACCCAACCGCTACTCTAATGTACTAGTCACCTTTACATAGAGCTCTAATGCATATTTCTAACTTCGTAAGGCATGGGGGTTCTAATATGTGTCATTGAAGAATATCCGGTTACCAGTTTAGCGCGATCTGATCTTTACATGATGTATCTTGAACATGATCCATGAAGATGTCTAGAAGAAGGAAGAAATGGTCAGAAGGACCTTGGAAGCCCCATCCACTATGCTTTTATCGCCCTCGAGTTGCCCTAAGCTCCCGATGCCACGATCTTGATGAGAATGCCACCCGGAGTGTATCCGGCGGGGTAAGTCGCCGCAGTGTAGGCCGGATTAGAGGCGTTGTACTGAACACCGAGCGAGCCACCGCTGGTCCCGCAGCCAATAAGGGCTGCTGCCTGTTGTTCGGGTGTGGCTTTGACGCCACCGTCAATGGTGGTAGCGATATCAGCGAACAACACGCTCGAGTTGACGGTATTATTGAGGTGCTTCGCGAGGGCTAGGGCGGTTCCGTATGCATACACGCTCCACTCGCCGCAGTCTGGGGCGTCAGCAGCCGCCATGGTGAACAAGCGGCCGGCTTTGGTCTGGCCGCCATAGGCGCGCAAGTAGGCGGCGATAAGATAATCGACCCCCTCACGGACCACCCCCTCACGGACCACCCTAACCACCGCAAATCGTCTATATAAACCCTCCTTAATACTTTTTAATTCTTTTTTTAATTTTTTATTAATTAATACTTTTTTATATTTATTTGATTTTTTTTTTTTTTTTTTTTTAATAATATTAGCTATAAATTAAAAGCTTTAAATTAAAGGCGTTATTTATAATATAAAGCTTAAAAACTTAATTTATTATATTTTTATTAAATAAAATATTTTTAAATTATATTTATAACGTTATATATATAATAAACTTATTAAAAAAAATATTAATTAAAGCTTATAAAAAATATTATTATATATTAAAAGTTAATTAATTAAATAAATAATAAAATAGTTAAAATTAAATTTTATATTTAGTTTAATTAAATTTAAAATTATAGCTTAATAAATATTTATTAATATTAATAATAATATAAAGCTTAATAAAACTTAATATATAAAATTTTTAATATAAAATTTATTTATAAAAATTATTAAATTTATTATAATTAATTATTTAAAAATTAATAATATTATAATAATAAATATTAATTTATTAAAATATTAATATAATATTAATAAAATAAGTTATAATTAAAATATTAATAATAATTATTAAATAATAATATTTTTAAATAATAAAAAAACTTTAAAAAAAAATATTAAATAAAATAAATAAATTATTTTTTTAAAATATATTAATATAAATAATAAAATATTTTTATTATTTATTATTTTTA
>JBAWJX010000147.1:0-25259 GCA_037356095.1 Xylaria sp. Z21 | reverse complement strand
AATTTATATTAAAAATAATTAAATTATTTATTTTTAATATAAATTATTTTAAATAAAATTTTAAACAAAATTTAACGCTTATTAAAATAGCTACTAATAGTTAAAACCGCAAAATAAGCTTTATAAACTTGCTGCTATATAATTTATATATAAAATAAACTTTTATTAAAGCTAAAAAAACTTAGTTTATAAAGTTTGCGTAGCTGCGCTAAAAAAACCAATATTTAAAACTTTTATAATAATTTTTATAAAAAAAGTTTTTTTTTTAATTATTATTTTTTTATTTTTTAATTTAATTAATTAAATTTATTATATAAGTTTATTATAAATTAATTTAATATAATAGCGCTGTTATAAAATGTTAAAGTTATATAAAAAACAGTTTAAATAGGTTATATAAACTTTTTTTTTAAATAAGATCTGTTTTAATATTAAATTAAAATTATTAAATTATTAAAAAATCTATTTTTTATTAATTTATAATATTATTTTATATAACTTATATAAACTAAATATAATTAATAATATATATATAAAAATTAAAAGGCTAAAAATAATTAAAATATTAAAATTATTAAAAAAAAAAAAAAATTATTTTTTTAATTTATATAATAAAAAGTTAAAATAATAAAGTATATATAAAAATATTATAATAGTAATTAATTTGTTATTATAAATTTAATAGGACTTTATATATAAATGAAAGGTTAAACTAGCTAGTTAAAAGTAAATAAAGCTTTTATAGCTAAGTTATATTTATATTATAACAGTTAATAATATAATTAATAATTAATAAACTATATTATAAAAAAATTTAAATAAAAGTTAATAAAAGTTAAAAAAAGTTAAAAGTTAATATTAAATTAAAAGTTAATATTAATTAAATATTTAATTAATATTAGCAATAATTAAAAATAATTAAGCTAAAATAAAATATAATAGTTTTTTAAATAATATAATTTAATATATTATAAATAAGCTAAAGCTTATATTATATTATTTATATTTAATTTATATATTTTTAATAAAAAAATATTTAAAAATAAATAAATATTAAATTATAAAAAATTAAAAAAAAAATTTTTATTAATATTAATAATAAAATTTATTTTATTTTAAATTATATTTTTATTTTAATTAAAAATTTTTTATAATAATAAAATAATTTTAAATTTTATTAATTAATTATTTATTAAAATTATTAAATATATAAAATAATATTAATTAATTATAATAATTTAAAATATAATTTAATTAATAATAAATATTAATAATATTATTATAAAATTTAATAATAATAAAAATATTTAGCTTTTTTAAATAATAAAAAAATTTTTTAAAAAAATAAATATAAAAATTTTTTTTTTTTTTTTTTTTTTTTTTTATATATATATTAATATATTTTATTTTATTTTTAATAACTGTTTTTATAATATATAACACCTATAAAAAACTTAAAATTTAATATAAACTATTTTAATAGAAAACTTTTTATAAAATAAAAACTTATTAGTTTTATAGCTAGTTAGTTAATACTTATAGCTGCTATATTAAACCGCAGCTTTACGCAGTTATAAAAAGTGTTATTAACGTTTGCAATATATATTAAGTAATATATATTGTTAAATTATTATATAATATTAAAACTTTAGTTTAATTATATATTACTAAGCTTGCAAAATGTTGTTTGTTAGCAGTTATAGCTATATAGTTTAATTAATACTGTTATAGCAGTTAGGTAACCGCTAGGGTGTAGGTTGGTTGTGCTACTTAGTAGCAGCTATGCTATAAAGGGGGCGTTATAAATAGCGCTACTAAAGGTCGAAAAACGACTTAAAGGGAAATTAAACCTTAGTTATAAAATTTAATTTTATTATTAAAATATTAATATTATTTTTTATTTTTTTTATTTTTAATATTATTTAATTTTATTTAATTAATATAGCTTATTTTAAATATAATAATTTAATTAAAATATTATATTTATTTATTATAAATTAAATTTTAATTTTTATAAAATATAATAAATATTTAAAAATATTATAAATATTTTTTAAACAATTTAATTAAAAAATTTTTTAATTATTTTATTATATTTTATAATATTTATTTTTTAAATATAATTATTAATTTATTATAGCTTTTTTTTTATTTTATATATAATTAAAAAATAAACTAAAATATTTAAAAACTTTTTTTTTTTTTTTATTATAATAATTTTTAAATTTAAATTATTATTTTTTTTTAAAAACTTTATTAATATTAATTTTATTAATATTATTATTAAAGTTTTAATTAAAAATATTTATATTAATATTTTATTAATTATAAATTATTTTTTTATAAAAAAAAATTTTTATATATTATTTAATAATTAAATTAAATATAATTAATAATTTTTTTAAATATTTATTAATATTATTTTTTATATTTTTATAAATTAATATAATTATTTAATTAATTTTTTTATTATAACTTTTTTTATAATTATTTTAAATATTAAAAAGCTTATTAATAATTAAAATATTATTAATTATATTATTATTATTTAATTTATTAAAAAAAATAAAAAAATTTTAAATAATAATAAAATTAATTAAATAATTAATTATAAAATTATTTAAATATAAATTATAAATATTTAAATTAAATATATATATTAATTTATATTATAATAATATAATAAATAAATATTTGTTTTTTGTTTTTTTTTTTTTTTATTTAGTAAGCCTGAAGCCTTACTAACCTTTTTTTCTATATAATTAAACATAAAACAAGTACTTTAATTATTTTTAATATAAGTTATTTTGGACAAAACTTTGGACGAAATTTGACACCTGTACTTACTAAAATGGCCACCAACGGTTAGGACCGCAGAATAAGCTTTATGGACTTGCTATGTGAGTAAGCCGATTGCCATGTATGCAGACTAAGACTATAATAAATAAATATAAATTTATTTTAATAGTTATAATTATATTTATTTTTTTTTTTTTTTTTTATATATATTAATATATTTTATTTTATTTTTAATAACTGTTTTTATAGTATATAATATTTATAAAAAGTTTAAAATTTAATATAAGTTATTTTAATAAAAAACTTTTTATAAAATAAAAATTTATTAGTTTTATAACTAGTTAACTAATATTTATAGCTATTATATTAAGCTATAATTTTATATAGTTATAAAAAGTATTATTAATGTTTATAGTTATATATTAAATAGTATATAAATTATTAAGCTATTATGCTAAAATTTTAAAAGTTAATACTTTTTTTTTTTTAAAAAAATTTTATTAAATTAAACTAATATTTATAGTTTAATTATATATTATTATATTTATAAAGTATTATTTATTAATAGTTGTAACTATATAATTTTAATAATATTATTTATAATAGTTAAATAACTGTTATAAATATAAATTAATATATTATTTAATAATAGCTAAATTATATTAAAACGTTATAAGTATTATTATAAATAATATTATTAAAAGTTAAAAAATAATTTAAAAAAAAATTAAACTTTTTAAATTTAATTTTTTAAAATAGTGTTTTATATATATTATAACTTTAAAAAAAACTAAATAAATAATTATAATTATTATTTTTAAATTTAAATATAAATAAATAAAATTAATATATATAAATTTAATTTTTAATTAATAATTTTTATAAACTTTAAAAAAAAATTATTTATATAATTAATTATTATTTTTTTAAAAAAAACTTTTTTATTTAAAAAAACTTTATTTAAACTATAAAATTTATATTATTAAATATTTATAAAAATAGTTATTTTAATTTAATTTAATAAATTAAAATATTATATTAATTAATATTAATATTTTTTTTTTTATATTTTTAAAAAAAAAAAAATATTTAATATTAATAATAATTTTTTAAAATTAATTTTTAATAATATTATTAAATTAATTAATAATAATAATTATTATAATATTTATATTTTTAAATATTTAAAATTTAATATTATTATTAATAATAATTTATTAATTAAAAAATTTAAAATATAAATTATATTTTATTAAAATATAATATTTATATATAAAATTTTATATAATTATTTAATAATTATTATAAAAATTTTATAACTATTAAAATAATAAAAAAAAATTTTTTAAAAAAATAAATAAATAATATTTTAAATAATTTTTATATTATTATTATATTTTTATAATATTATTATATTTTAATATTTTTATATTATATTATATTTATTATTATATATATAAACTTTATATTATTTTATTTTATTATATATTTTATATTATTTATTATAATATAAAAAATAATATTATATTATAAAAAAATATAAATAATATAAATTTACTACTTAACTAAATAGTTAAACTAACTATTTAGTTTTTTAAAGTTATAATATATATAAAGCATTATTTTAAAAGGCTAAGTTTTAAAGGTTTAATTTTTTTTTAGGTTGTTTTTCGACTTTTAATAGTATTATTTATAGCGCCCTAGTATAGCCTGGCTGCTACTAAATAATATGTTAACTTATACTTATAACAGCTACCTACTTTATATATAACCGCTATAAACAATATTACTAAAGCTACATAGTTACAACTACTAGCAAACAGTATTTTATAAGCATAATAGCATATAATTAAACTGCAAACATTAGTTTAGCTTAATAAAATTTTTTAAAAAAAAAAAAACATTAACCTTTAAAATTTTAGCGCAATAGCCTAGCAGTATATGCTATTTAACACATATTATAAATACTAATAATACTTTTTATAAAAGCTTTTAACTACAACTAAAAACAAAGGTTATAAATATATATTAGCTAATTATAAAATTAATAAGTTTTTATTTTATAAAAAGTTTTTTATTAAAATAATTTATATTAAATTTAAGCTTTTTATAAATGTTATATATTATAAAAATAATAGTTAAAATAAAATAAAATATAATAGTATAACAAAAAAATAAAAAAAAAAAAAAAAAAAAAAAAAAAAAAAAAAAAATAATATAAATTTAATTTAAAAATAAACTAAAAAGTTTAATAAATATATAATTAAATAATAATATTAATATATTTAATATTAAAATAATTTAATTATTTAATATAATTATTTAAATTATATTTTTATATATAATATTATATAAAATATATAGCTTTTTTTTTTTAATTTTAATAAAAAATTATATATTATTTTTTTTTAATAAAATAATTTTTTTTTTTTTTTTTTTTTTTTTGTGTGCTAATACATTTTACTCCATTTTTAGCAACTGTTCTTATAGTGTGTGGCACCTATAGGAGGCCTAGAACCTAATATAAGCTATTTTAACAAGAAACTCCCTACGGAGTGAAAACCTGTCAGCTTTGCAGCCAGCTGGCCAACACCTGTAGCCGCTACGTCAGGCCGCAGCCTTGCGCGGTCGCAGGAGGTGCCACCAGCGTTCGCAGTGTGTGCCAGGTGGCGCATACCGCTAGGCCACTGCGCAATATAATAAAATAATTTAATTTTTTTTTTTTTTTTTTAATTAAATATATAAAACTAATTAATATATTTATATTTTTTATTTTAATTTTAGCTTTATATATATATATATATATTAAAGTTTTATTTATATATAAAATATATATAAATATATATAAGTATATATATATATAATTATAAATATATATTTGTTTTTTTTTTTTTTTTTTTTTTTTTAGTAAGTTTAAAGCTTTACTAACCTTTTTTTTTATATAACTAAATATAAAACAAATATTTTAATTATTTTTAATATAAGTTATTTTAAATAAAACTTTAAACGAAATTTAACGCTTATATTTATTAAAATAGCTATTAATAATTAAAACTACTATAAAATAAGCTTTATAAATTATTACGCAATTTATATATAAAATAAACTTTTATTAAAGCTGGAAAAATTTAGTTTATAAAGCTTACGCGGCTAAAAAGACTAATATTTAAAACTCCTGCGATAGTCCTTATAAAAAAAGTTTTTTTTTTAACTACTATTTTTTTATTTTTTAATTTAATTAATTAAATTTATTATATAAATTTACTATAAACTAATTTAATATAATAGCGTTAAAAATGTTAAAGTTATATAAAAAGTAGTTTAAATAAGCTGTACAAGCTTTTTTTTTAAATGTTAAAGGCTTTAATATTAAATTAAAATTATTAAATTGTTAAAAAATCTATTTTTTATCGATTTATAATATTATTTTATATAACTTATATAAATTAAATATAATTAATAATATATATACGAAAATTAAAAGGCTAAAAATAATTAAAATATTAAAATTATTAAAGTTATAAATATATATAAATATAAATATATAAATATAAATATATATAAATATATATAAACAGTTTTTTTTTAATTATAATTATATATAAAAATAAAATTAATTAATATATATTTATATTAAATTAAAATAACTTATATATTTTTTTAATTATTTTATTTATTAAAAATAAATATAATAATATTATATTTTAAATTAATAATTTAATTAATTTTATAATTTTTTTTTATTATAAACTAATTATTTTTAGCTTTTTTTAATTTAAAATATAAATTTAATATATAGTTTTTTTTTATAAAAATAATAAAAAAAATTAAACTTATATTTTTAATAATATAGCTATTAATAATTATTAAATTTTATTTATAAATTAAAACATTAGTTTTATATAATATAATTATAATTTAAAAAAATTAATAAAATTAAAAGTTTAAAATTTAAAATTAAAAATTAAAAAATTTAAAAGTTTAAAGTTTAAAAATTATAACAAATTTTATATTTTTTTTTAATTAAATTATTAATTAAACTTAGTTTATTTTAGTTATAATTAATATAATTTATATATTTAATAATTTTAATTAAAATTATTTAATTTTAATTTAATTATTTTTTTTTATTTAAATAATATATATTTATAAACTTAAAACTTTTAAATTATAATATATATTATAATAAGTTTTAATATTTTAATAAGTTTTAATATTTAAAAAATTTTTAACGTTTAAAAATTTTAATATTTATTAAATTTTAACGTTATTAAATTTTAACGTTTAAATTTATTAGCATTTATTAAATTAATAACGCTAAAAATTTTAAATATTAAAAATTTTAAGTGTTAAAATTAATTTTAACGTTTAAAAATAATTAACAATTAAAAATAATAAATAGTTCTATATTAACTTATTTTTTTTAACATATTAAAAAATTCTAATTATTAATTAATTGTAAATTTACAGTTTACTGCCACCAGCAAGGGTTAATACGGTACTTTACAACCAGGGCAGTAAGCCAATAAAATCAATAAATAATGCAATACTTGGCTTCCCCCCTAGATCTCACCTAATTATACCCCTGTTAAATGTAACGCCTAAAACAATAGGTACTTTTGTAAATACATAATATGCTACTAAAAAGCCGCTACCTGTGCACTTAAAAGATGTATTTAATCTAAGCAAGGGGGGTGTAGGACCAACAGAGGCTTAAAAAAAGTACTGGTGCCAAGGCGGCCCTTAAAGGGATACAGCAGTCCCAGTCAAATTTACGCACAACGCCAAGGAATCTAGCAACGTATGAACGATAAATCTCTGTACTGCAGTACTTAGGGCCACCTATACATTTAGCGTAGTCAACTGCTTTTTAAGCAAGAATAAGGCGCTATAGCCACTATTATAGCGGTTGTTACTATTTTGACTACCTACGACCGCATACCTTTGCTTCCAAAATATAAAACAAAAAAGCTGTTTGTATAAATAGTTAGATACCCAGCTATCAGAAGTAGTAGTTAGAGGTCCTCGTACGTTAACAAGTATTCAGGACCTACCATACACTGCCATTTGTACCTAGAAGCCTGTAACAGCGGTTGACTACGCTAAATTTATAGGTGGTCCTAAGTATTACAGTATAGCGCCTCATTGTTCATACGTTGCCAGATTTCTTGGCGTTATGCGTAAATTTGACTGGGACTGCTGTAGTTCTCAGTAGATAGAATATAACAACTATGAATTCCAGTAATACACTTTTCCACCGGAAGAACTGGTCTCAAGTATAGCTATGAACTCCTTATATCATACGTATTACGTCTCAGTATGTAAAAGAAATTATATGTAAGTTAGGAACATGTCTCCTGCTTCGCTTTAAGCGGCGCGTAATTTATTCTAGATTAGATTCCGTGGTCCTGCTGAGACTCTGAGTCAACTCCCTACTTCTCCTCTCCTGATTCGAATAGTCTTCATATAGCCTATAGATTCTAGAGCTTATTAGTGTCTAGGCAACTTTCAGCACTTGTAATGTTAACTTTGTTCACCTACGGGTATAGGACTTCATCGAAATACGTGCTCAGATGAGTCATTGTAATAGCGCGACTTCCTGGCCAAGGTCTCCGCAGGCAAGAGAGCACGACAATATAATACTCAGCCCCGAGACTGTCTCTGAGACTCTGAAGCTGTTGATGACTCTTCTCTTCTGCCTGACCATGCGTATAAAACGCATAATCGAGATAGACGGACCGTCCGTCTATATGCCGTTTACTAATAGAAACCTTCGATATGAGAATGTCAAGTTTGACTTCGATCAAGACTAGCCCTAGATGGAATAGGGGGCGGTCGTCAAATTCAGTCCCTATGCTCTGATCCCTAGTTTTATTGGGACACCAGCAAGTATCCCAGGCGGAATGGTCTCGAGGCGGTTGAGAGGGGTTAAGAAAACGTCTGTGATCACTTGGGGGTAGCCTTAACATATATCGGTACCGGTCTTCTTCACCAAAAGTCGAGCCAGCTATTGGCGTAATTCTAACCTGATAGACATTGCAGTTGCAGATGCAGTGAATCCATGTTGTCTTCATGAATACCATGGCGAACTCGGCGATCCGGTACGCACGTCGTAACTTGAGTAGGTCTGTGAAACTGCTCTCATACAGGTATTCATCGGGGAGCTGAGCGCTAAATGGATTCTGAAGCAAAATACGCTGCAGGGGAATAGGTTCCGGGATTGAGCCTTGGATATTACCAATTTCCTGTCGGACAATGGTGTAGTGTCCGTTGTTTTCGAGCCGCAATCCAGTACTTACTTGGTGTCCGTTGATGAGATCCTTATATGCTCTATGAAATGAACCTGCGGTTTTGTCAGAGGGATCCTCTTCGGCTCGAGTTGTGCGAAGCCTGGCCGAATTATCCTTGTGTTTGATGATAATTGTGTACCTCAGAGCGTGGTCGACGGCTGTCAACGCTAAAGATTGTTTCCTTGTCAGCGGGCTTTGATTTTGGATTTTGGATTCCATTCCGAATTGGGGTCGTGATTCATTCCGTTTGAGGTTGATTGACTTGGTTGGCACCACCCTCCGGAACGAGGTAAATCGTCGTAAGGCAAGTCGCAGTGAGATAGATCCTAGCGAAGGGGGTCGTGGTGACATAGGTCGCAGTGAGCTAAGTCGTTGCAAGGAAGGTCGTGATAATAGGCGATCCTTATCCGATATATCAAGAGGGAATATGTCCAGCTCTAGAAACATGTCGAGCTTCTCTCTAGATCTGATGCAACTTTGATGTAGGTGGTTCGAGGTCGAGAAGGTTTGCGAAGCTAGGCGAACCAAGATATGTTTATAGGCGGACTTGAAGATTAGGTCGTCGTCTAGCCCGTTACTGTGTTGCAGGCCGCGATTGGCTCGATAGTAGCTGTCAGCATCGTCGCTGAGTCTAACTACTAGCTGCTGGATCGCGTTAATTCGGTTGCTGAGGACATTAGGCTTTCTGCTAAGCGTGGCTGCTCCCCTTTTCAAATGTGTCCTTAAAATTCCTTTGCCGTCAGTGTCCGAATCTTTCAGATCGGCTTCCAAGTCTTGAAGATTATTTTCAATCACTTCAACCAGCTTTTTCAGAGCCACCCAGTTATCCTTGCCCCAGAAGTGAATAAATAGCTTTTCGTCCTCTACCCAAACCATCCATATCTTTCGCCATTTCTCCAATAACGCTTTCGTCGAATCTAGTTTCCCTTTCAGAGCCTCTTTATAGAGTTGATGGTTAGAGTACTGGTCTATGTCATCGGATATAGTCGCAATGGCGTTTCGGATGCCTATCGCCAGGCTAAATGAGGTCGCCGAGAGGGTAAAAGGTTCGGGCACCACCATGATGTGTGCTCTTAATAACGCTGTGCAATTTATTAGCTTTTCCTCGTAAAGAACTTTAGGAGCTAATTGATTGAAAACCTCAAGCCAACACTCGAGGCTTACGGATTAGGACGATTTATTCCCCGAAATCAGTTTATTATGCGGGGTGAAAGGAGCTCAGTTCCAATCACCGTTCATCACGAATTCTTCAGCAATGATGGCTGTATCTTATTTCCCGGCCAATCAACGGCCGCGGTGGCGCTATCAGCTGACCAGCGACGCAGTACAACGGGCCGAGTGATATTCCTCAAATCCTTCACTCGCATCCACGCGTTCATACAGAGAGCTTCTACGCCCATATATAGCAAAGCTTGCTAAAACCATGGAGACTTTAATCGGCATTGTCACGGTAGAGACCGTGACCACCCTGACTCTGCTATTGATTACGATCCTTCTCGTTACTGCTATCGCGATGGGATTCCGCTGGATTAACGACGCCGCCGCGAACGACTGGGCTGGGTTCAGTCCGAGTGTCCTGGGGAAATGGTCAGACTATCAGAAGCGAAAATTCAGATGGCGGGCTTTGCGATGGGAGATAGAATACGAGACGCCTTTCATCTCTCTCGGAGCTATGGATGACGTGGGCGGCCTTATCGAGGGGACGGGGATTTACTTCATCAACGGGGCTAGATCGAGCCCGCGAGACGCGAACGTCGACGAAGCCGATGCCGAGAGCGATAAGCCAGTTATCCCGATGATACTAAGCCACCGCGTCCTGGCGCCACGAGATGAACGGGCCAGCTGGGTTCAACTCTTGGCTACAGTGTATTTGATGGAAAGAGATTCCACCAATTGGGAGGTTCAGAAATGGCGACTCGAACACGGCCAAGGGTATCCCATCCGTGAAGACGTGGTGAACCTTGCCGTCGGTATTCAGCATCTACGGGGGTCTTACCACCAAGTTCTACTCACTAAGACCCCCAAGCCATACGCAGCCATAACCATCGCTCATCTGGTCGGGCTTGCAGCACTGCTCGGCATGAACTGGAAAGAATTCAATCAGGTGGCAGGCAGCTATCTCGCCCAAGGGAACGGATTCCTTCTTAGAGGCAGGAGGCTAGACATGGGTCTTATCTTCACCTTTGAAAGAATCGGGCTCTGCCACTTCCAGGAGACTCGTGTCATTCCCACAACGGAGATTAACGAGCTCTGTTTCGGCCACGTCCCTACTCTTCTTCGAGACGATGGTCTAATTGCGGATAAGGAATGGCAGACGATCTACAAGCAGAGGGAGTTGAAGACGTTACAACTTGGTAGCTCGCGGGACATCGCAAAGACCCTACGATTGATCGGCTGTAACGCCACAACGATTCATTACTATCTCGAGGGCGGGAGGACAGCCCACATATTCCCAGGTAGGTGATATGGACATGAAATTTCGGTTATAATGATGCGACTTACTGATTTCTCGCAGTCGTCTTCGAAGTGATTGGGATGCTCGGCCGAAACTTACATATCTCTGGCCGGTATTTTACCTACTTGCCAAACCCGACAATTTTTGCCTTCGATAAGCAGAATTTCTCTCTTAGGCGATTGTTACATGAGTTTGTGAATCAAATGGATATGCTAGGCGACGAGTCATCTCGAGAAATTTACCGAATTCGCGAACTCGCCAGAAGTCTCCTGCAGAAGCTGCCGCAGCGAGATTGGGAGTGCTACTCCCTAGAGCTCATGAATGAACTCCACAGCGCTATCTTCGATTTAGACAATACTCTGATGCAGACCGACGAATCCGAACGTCTTGTCCTCGAAATTGTCCGCCTGCACCTCGAGGCTACGCACGCCTTTATTAATAGCGCCACAACAAGTAAAGGAGAGTCGATAGATGAGCACATAGCCCAACAGCATTCCGAAGGAAGAGCCGATTCAGAAACATCAATTGGTAAGTTCCCAAGCGGAGCCGAGTTCATAACTAACGTTATAATAGAGGACCTATTCAACTGTCCGCCTTGGGAAATCGAGACATGCTTGATGAGGGTATACTTTGAGACGATTCGACCCATTGCTACTACTGTTAGCAAATATTTCCCTGGAAGTCGAGCGGATGACAAGCTGGACCAGCTGACGGGCAGTTACGAGTCCGAAGAGGGCCCTAGGCTAAATACTCAAAGTCAACCTCAGGATGGTCTAGTCGTCGACATCTGGTGTGCCCTAGTTCTGCGGATGATTTGCTGGCTTTCCCTACACAATTTTGATGTGGATGATGTGCAAATAATCAAAGATGGAGTAATGGGAAGCCAGATGGTCGTGTACGTGGAGTAGGTAATCTATTGTGTTAATTAGAGTGTAATTTTAGCAAATGGTTGGGTTTCCTCAATCTTGCCCTATCTTCACTGGAACGTGCAACCATCCCTCGTCAGCGTACACATGAGCAAACAGTGGACGGCGAGGTTTACGGAGGAGCCTAGGCTTATTTATAGTTCGTGACACACGCATGCCAACCGACCCGATTCTGGAATCTATAATTCAAAGCGTAGCCCACTTCTATAGATTTTTAAATTACCCGCATTAATTGCCTTTGAGGCCCCCAGCGCATTTTTAGCAACAAGCGTAAATTTGGGTACGACCGGCGAGGAATGGGGACCCCATTCTAATAGTTATAATCAATCAAGATGCAGAAGAGTACAGCACGTAATACGTCCCCTCACAACCGGAGTGAAAGGTTCAACGCGCGTAATACATAATATTTACGTGTATGCCTAGGCTGACACGTCTACCCCTATCCAAGACCCGAGGTAAGGGATAGTCAGAGGCCAGTTTTGGACCTGTCAATTTTACGGTAGGGCCATTGTAAGGCTGTCACTATGGCCCTCTCCTGAGAAGACAAGGTCTCAAACTGTTCTGTTTTATCTTCTCTCGCAGGCGAGTTTTCGCAAAGGCGCCAAACCCCCTTTCCAACCACAGTGAAAGTCATGTAAGCTTTTACGCTCTTCTCTGCCCTTCTTATCACCCTCTTAAGTATTTTCAAGTAGCGGGACTCATTCTCATCAACAGGCAACTTGAGCGCGCTCTCGCAGCTCTCGGCCCCTTACTGGAGCAACTCCTAGATCTCACGGCAACTCCTGGTATCTCCCTTGGTGTCTTACATCATGGCGAAGTTGTCCATACCGCGAACTACGGATATCGAGACGTAGAACACAAGATTGCCCCTAATGCCGATACATCGTGGTTGATTTGCTCCATGACTAAGGCCTTCACAAGTTCCATGATAGGAATGCTAGTTGAAGAAGGATTACTCGGCTTTTCCACCCAGCTACAAGAGATTTTCCCGGAGTTCCAACGTCAAGATGCCCAAGCAAACATCACTCTCGAAGATCTCATGAGCCACAGAACCGGCCTGGCACCTATGGACAACCTCTGGTTCAATTCATACAATGAAATTCTTGTCGATAGATCTCAAGCCATTCCAATCCTTAGTTACGCCCCAGTTGCGGGCCTGTTCCGTGCTTCATTCAACTACAACAATATTGCTTATGAAGTTCTTGGGCAGGTTTTAGAGAAGGTGACTGGCTTATCATACCTTGATCTCCTTCATCAACGCATTATTGAGCCCCTGAAGCTCAATAGAACTTTCTACGCTGGGGAGCCGCTTGACGGAAATACCGCCAAGTCCTATGCGGCTCTTGCCGACGGTTCATCCCACCAGCTTCCCCCATGGGGATATGGGGATAACCTTTTCATCGGGGCCGGGGGCGCAATCCGCAGTTCCGTTAATGATCTGCTGTTTCTATACAGTGCTTTGATGAATGCAGCCAATTCACAAGTATGGACGGCGACTACCACCAACCCGTTTAAACAGGTCCCGGAACTCCTGGAAGGGAAAGTTGGAGTTGGCTCAACATCTTTGCGGGAGTACAGCTATGCATCAGGCTGGATTCGAGCACAACTACCGGCGATGGTCCATCTATTTGCTGATTATTGGCCTCCTGTTCTTCTCGAAGGCGGCGAGTCCCGTTTGATGATACACCACCAAGGCTATATAATGGGCAACGCAGGAATTGTTTCTCTCTTCCCCGAAACGTCGACTGCGATCGTGGTCCTCGGCAACTCTGCCGGTCTTACAGACGCAATGAGGCTATTTGGTCAGATACTCGTCGCGACAACATTCGAGACCAAATTTAATGCTAGCACATACACCAACCTTGCTCGTGAAGCTAGGGACTACTTCGTGCAGTATGTTGAAGACCGAAACGAAGAATTATTAGCAAACAAAACTGCTCGGGACCCTACAAATCCCCTCCTGGCATATGTGGGCAAGTATTATAGCAACATTGGCAGCTTTTTCATCGAGATCAAGCTTAATGGCAGCAAGCTTCAGGTATCCTTCCTAGGGGCTGATATCGACACCTATGACTTGGAGCCATACCAAACTAATAGTTTCTTCTGGACACTCGATTTTGATGAAAGTGCAAAACGTGCGAGGCTTCCTTGGTTTCCCCCAGAGTATTTCATACTAAAATTTGGCTGCCAATCTGGACCCTCATGGTGGCAATTCGGAAACGAGGCCGATATGAGATGTTTAACGTGGAAGCACGAGTTTACAGTACCTGGAGAGGGTGAGGTGTTTCGAAAGGAGGGTGGAAATTATAGAGATGGTGCAAGACAACATCTGGGGTCACAGGGACCTATGGAGCTGAAATGAGAAAGGCTTATGGTGAGAAGGTGTTTAGGCACGACTTGTGGGAAACTCCCTAGGTTGTATGACACAATTAATACATTAGAAGGCATGCTCGGGTTCATGATAGCATTCTTAGATAGGCTATGCACGTTGGAATGCTACTTTGTTGGTCCTCTCCATTTCGCACTCATTGGAATTGATCCCTCAAGGTATTTTGGACTTGTCGAAAGTTAAGGAAATAGAATTGAAGATGGAAAAAATATTTTCGACGTCACTTACCTGAGTCTGACCACGTTGGTCATAATATGGTGTTTTATCAGATAAGACTATCGGAATGTGGGAGAAGCTAAAACTCCGGACTTGGCAGGGGGCAATGATGGTACTGGGTAATAATCATGAGATACTAGGGTGCTTAGGTAACCCAAGAGGGTAAGTCCCCGGGATGAACTCTATTTCCCATATCCACCTGCTTACCCACATCCCTTCGATAGTTTCGAGTCGATGTTCCAACCCCCCAGGAATCCGTCACACTATTATAGGCCAGGTTTCAAACTGGAGGAGTACACCATGACTCAATATTCGAGTATTAAGAAACGCGCGGCCTCTAATCTCCATACCTAGCACATTACCTTGGACCCAGCTATATTAGTCGCAATGTCGGTTTCCTTACCTGATGAGCCTACGAGCTATGAGGCGAGAAAGGAGCTACCTACATAGGAAGTTGGAGAAAATCACTCGACGAGAACCTTCTGTCGACACCCGGATCCCAGCCCAGTCAGTAAATACGTAACTGGCTGGACTCGGCAGTGGCACAGGAAACTGAATACAACCTATAATCGTCCCCTACGTGCTAGCATTTACCACTCTCAAAAACTTCCGCACTTTCGTAGCACTCTGAACTACTAACTCCTCACTAGCTGATGGCCATATAAGCTTGTTACTATTATTATATCCGCGTGTAGATCCGGCGAGACGATTAATAGTGGGGAATCTTATGTTATGATAAACTGCCATTGGGAATCGATCATCGATCTTTCGTCGCACGAGCTCACTACTATCGCTATGTCGCAGCTTCACTTGGGACATTAGATATGATACAACGATGGGTTTTTTCAACGCGCCATAGCGGACCAGATCACTTGGCTGAGCCCAACATCTTTTCGCCACGTACAACGCCAAGCGCCACCAGGACAAGGCGCCTTGCTCTATTGCCAGGCGTAATTACGTGTACCTTGGCATGTTTCGTTACAGTCGGTGCAACTTGGCAAACAAGCCTTCCTAGTTGCGTCCAGCATGGATTAAGCTGAGAATGGGTCAATCTCTAGACAGATATTACCTAACACTAACTGCGGCTCTGCCAAACCGTCGGGGGAAATGCCTTCTAATGTTGTGGATTCTAATTATGGCCGAAACAAGGCTCCAGTCTCCTATTTTCGATAATTTTACCCTGGCATCCATGGCCTGGGTTCGAAGACGAGAGATATTGTTAATACTCCCTCTCGTTCCCGCTCTCTTGGACCTCAATCAACAATATGTCCCAAATCCGACTATTCTATAGGCGGTCGTAACCATAATCTCTGTCTTTTTCTTCTACACCCTGGCGGTACATTGTGATCTGCCCTGGCGGCCTTCTTAATCATCAGCTGTGGTTCGACGACACATCCTCTTATATTTTATCTCAAGTCAAAGGCGTCTAATATGTCTGAACGATCTTGTCCGGTCTCTGGCTCCGTACGGGGGACCTGCCCAGCGGGTAATAACCGAATGGGACCTCGAGGGTGTTCTTTTTCTGGCTTTAGTCAGCCGGGCAACTTGCGCGAAGCATTTGATGTATGAAACTATCAAAATAGCATTGGAGTGATCAACTAACTCTTGTAGATTCCACAAGGAGTAGATTCTGAAGAATGGCTGCGGATGCGGTACAGGCTCCTTCCTCTCCTCTCCTAATACTCATGGATATGGGAGATGGACTAATGACAACAGGGAACGCAAGTCTATTAATCAGTTGCTCTACTCGAATATACCTACGCCACAGATAATACAGGCTGCAAAGAGTCAAGCAGAAATAGATGCTTTCAATCCAAATGAACAGGACCTTCTTGCAGTTGCTTTGGGTGCGCCAGCAAGGCAAGTTAGTGAGTAATTCTCGGGGTTAATTTCATGTTGTCTCAAATCTACCCAGATCGTGCTCGGGACGATAATTACTGATCCCGAGTGTTGTAGTGGTGAGAGCCGAGGAGATCGGCCCGAGAACGGGTTGGATCGACGGGTATCTCAGTAGAGAACATGGCTTCTGCCCCCCAGACTACGACGAATCGGTAGGAGTGTTGGCAAAAACCCCTGGGCGCCTGTGGTCAGATCTATGTGAGCGAATGCCTGGCTGTGTAGCTCGCGGGCGAGTCTGCGAATCCATCGCAGCACTACCTCTTGTCGAGGGCACAGAGGAAAATATCCCAAATCAGGCATTATGGGCAGCGGTGGTGGCTCTTGGCTTGCTATGTCATATTTACCGCTTCCATGACAAATATGACGGAAACGATGGCGTCACTTCCAACCGTTCGAAGAAGACAAGACCAAACTGTCCAATGGGTGATGATCTGGGAGAAGAATTAGTTGGCATCCCTCTCAGCATTGCCTTACCATACTATCAGATCTCACGGCGAATGGGGAGGGCTTTACCGCATTTGACCTTTGTCGACCAGTCATCCTACAATCTAAAGATAAAGGATACCACTTCGATCTACCCCTACGTGGCCCGTTTCGATAATACGGAGCTCCGTTGGCCAATGTTCGGCGAACAAGCAGAAATCGCATTTCTTAAAGGAGTGGCGGACACATCAGCTTCATTCCAACATGGACCTGATGCCATTGCTGCATGTCAAGAGCATGTGATGAATAAGAATATCGAAGGTCTTCTGAGGGAGATGATCCGGCTGAAAGAGATTTTGGAACGGATGCCCAACGCCTTCCATTCTATTTCGACAAACCCCAATGCTGGAGAGAACTATGTATCCGCCCAAAAATGGGTACGTTGGGCGAAGTTCTCAGCGCCTTTATCCACCCGCTGTCCTGCCTCAAGCGGATTACAATTCCCTCCATACTTGGTCATGGATGCGTTTCTTGGGCGTAAAAAGTATAACAGTTTTCTCGGTGCTGAGGGTGTTCACCTTCGGGCATGGCTCCCGTCGAATCTTCGCGCATTTATCGCATCCATCGAGTACCATTACCGTGTTCCAGAGTTTGTCGAACAGTCTGGCGATCCGCGTCTATTGGGAGTACTGGATGGCATCATCGAAGCATACACCGGTGAACGGGGCTTTATGGGCGTTCACAGATATAAAGTATTCGGAATACTAGAAGTAGCTGGAAAAACCGGCCGAACAGAGACCAATGGCGCCTCGGGGGCAGCTGATAAAGGGAGACCTTGGGAAGAGACACATAAGCAATTTTCTGAGGCCATGAAGGAGCGTCTTGAGCCATATCGTAGGTATTGGGATTATCATGCAGTTGGACACCCATCGCTAACAGACTCCTAGGTGGCACGCTAGACGTAGAGCCACATCAAATGCGCGGAAGTTTCGAAGAGTGCCGATACACATCTCGGATTCTTAGTCGATCATTCGTCGACTCCGACCCAAGTCGAACCATCGCACTAGTAACTCTCGATCTCCAAGAATCGGGTGTAACCTTTATGCCTGGTGATCGCCTAGCTGTCATGCCGCTCAACAGCTGGCAAGAGTGCGCCAAAGTAGCTGCTGCTCTTGGATTAGAGAACCTGATCGACAGTGAGGTCAGAGTCGAAGGGACTTGGTTGCGGTTTGAGCGCCATTTGGCATCTGTGAGAAGGACAAAGCCGCAAAAGCTTACAGTCAAGGATATCCTTCGTCGCGGACACCTTGCGCCGATCACCAAGGAACTTGCTTTGAAGATCCATAGCCTACTACGTGCTTCGTCTAATACAGTCTTGCAAGTGTTAGGCACTAACGAGTGGCCTATACGCGGGTCCCTAGGGGATCTTCTCCAAAGCGCATTGATGGACACCCCGCCTCAGATTTGGGACAGGGCATTTAATCTCGACGACATCACATGGCTAAGCGACCTGGTTGCCCTCGAAGTCCCGCGCACATACTCCATCGCCAGCTACACCGAAGAACTCCTCCCAAGCACTGTCGACCTTGCAGTTTCAAGAGCCGAATACAAGCTTTGCTCCACTTTCGCGGGACCCGAAGATATCTCCCGTGCAGGTGTGTCCAGTGGGTTCCTAAACCCATGGCCGTCTTCAGAGATGGCAGATGATGAAGAGATCCTCTTTGGCGTCTCGCGCCCGGCTGCCTTTCAACTTCCTCTGGACACGATGGCTCCATGTGCCTTCTTCGCTGGTGGTAGCGGTATCGCACCATTCCGGAGCTTTTGGCAGTCTCGCTTCGCCAAGGGGGGCCTCTCAGGAGGTAAAAACTACCTCTATCTTGGTGTGCAGTCGCGAGAAAAGTTTTGTTTCGAAGAAGAGTTGCGCGAGTATGTGAATGCCGGTTTCATGGAAGTTCATCTAGCCTTCTCGCGAGACGCACGAGGTCTGGCCTACGACCCCTATCTCCACGACCTTGTGGAGCGGCCTACTCCTCCTCGCTATATCGATGTTCTCATACAGGAGCAAGGTGCTACCATTTCGGAACTTGTCATGTCCAAGAAGCAGGGAGGTCTCGGCGGTTACCTTTACGTCTGTGGTTCGGTTTCAGTATTTGATTCGGTTATAAATGGCGTTCGTAAGGCCGTCTATACCCATTGCACAGCCACGATGGAGAAAGTCGACCTCATTGTCGATAGAGCCTTTGCGGAGCGTAGATTCATGCTTGATGTATTTATGACTCCCAAGCCACTGCCGTGCAACCTGCCTACCATTCCTATGTCACAGCTTGCCCTACATACTGGTCATCGACCCGGCTCTAGGATGTGGATAGGAGTTCACGGCAGCGTATACGACGTTACGGATTTCTGTCCTATGCACCCCGGAGGAACGATGATTATCAAGTCAAATGCCGGTGTGGATTGCACCAAATCATTTGATAATCTCGCGCACACGAATAACCCAGAGGTAGCGAGTTTGCTTACGAAATACTTTGTTGGACACCTAACCCCGGAACCCGACTTTCACAGTGATAGCGACGAGATAGCTCCATTGTACGTTTTATGGGCGGCGTATCTACGCTCGACTGTTGAGACATTAGTGGCTCACCAGTTTGAAATGTACGAGATCATGGGTGTATCGTCAAATTCATCATCATCGCACGACCCTGCCGGTAGTAACAATATCTGGCTGCAAGAGAATCTTCCAAGCACTATTGCTGTACGGACCTTCTACGCTTACCAAAGCCGTCTTTTACAGGGCGGATTTGCTGCTCTTTTCGGACCTAAGTTACAGGAAATTGTCCTCAAGCTATCGTTCAGTTTAGCAAATTCGAGCCAGCCTGGTGCTCAGACCCAGGTTCCTGACATCCTTGGCGCAATAGCTCGGGCAAAGACTGGTATCGATGCCATTACTTGTACCAAGGAGCTGGCTCTAGTTGGTCAGTTGGTATCAGATAAGGAGGGCTCGTTGCGCTTTCAGGATCGTGGTGTATTCGCATACGCATCAAAGAGCGTGGAGTTGGATATCGAATTATTAGAAGACCTACGCCAAGAAGCCTGTAACGGCATGGACGCTTTTGATAACATTGCCGCGACATATTCCCCGCCTAATGAGGTAGCAGACACCGATTTTGAGACTCATAGGCTTAATGCGCTCTGCACGTTTCTTCTTCAAATTCTCGATCGAATGTCTCGACGGCTTGGAGTCTTCTACGCACAATTAGCACAGCAGTCAATATACCACCCTGAGCTCGAAAGCAATCCAGCTCGGACAAGGTGGACGTTCGTCCGCCGCATGATCCGCGATGGCAGCTTCTTCGTTTTGTCGCATAAGATGGAAACTAATGTCCTGCAGAACGGGCAATTTCCCGCGCCCTACGTGTCCCGCAGCAATGAGCATCAGAACATTGGCTTCGATAGAGTGATGTCACAGGTGCAAGCCAGCTTAGTCTCAAACCAACAAGCGGTACCATATCACAACACACGACTTCAGTCTCCAACAAATCTTAACGCAGTGCACCAGACCCGAGGCAGAAGTACCGGGGACGCCAGTGCCTTGGCAACCCGAGAGAACGCTAATGCTCTGAAAGCCATGAGCAGCTTTGTTGAGAGGAACAACAAGGCGATTAGAAGACTGAGCAAACTCCCCGCATCAGCGATGAGCTTCGACGAGCTGAGACAGACATCGCAAGCAATCTCCCAGCTCGCAATGACTTCTAATCAAAACCTCGAAGGCGTATTAGGAATGGATAGAATGGATATGATAAACAGCAGCGTTCCTAGCCCGCCCCGAAGCCGGGGCTCTAGCCGGTCGCGCGCGCACACGTCAGCAGCGTCTCCGTCTGTCGAGATGCTTCTCAATAAACTCCAGCAGCAACAACGTCATCGCTCTAGCTCAAGACACGATTCGCGCTCCGGTTCGCCCACCGGGAGTATGTATTACCCTGTAGTCAGGGGAAAGCCGCCAACTCCACCTCTGGGCCACCTCCCACCGCATCGACAACCAAACGCGCAGACTGCGCTTAGTACTTTCATTGGGCAACTCAACTCACGCACACGAAGTAACACGGCGGGGTCATCAGACAATATCATTCCATCGTCTAGATCCGTGACTAGTACCTTGGTAAGTCGAACGAGATCCGTGTCGGGTACACGCGGGCACGTCTCGGCTCCCAGCACAAATTCGCTGCGCGCGTTTAGACTGAAGGGATTGGCGGAACGGGAACATATCGTGCCAACATTCTGAGTTATTTTTCATTGTTTATATATAGTTTACATAACATCGTTCGCTTATAGAAGGACATTGAATGCCCAATTTGCAATACTAAAACTTTTAGGCTGACGCTCACGCCAGTCGCCTATTATATTCACATCATTTAGTATGTTGAGATGCACCATTTAAGTCGTGCATATTCAATACTCTCTCCTTTCAGCACAACCTATGTTTTAAGGGATGCTAGCTGGAATTATAGAAACTAATGTCTCTTTTACCTTTGCCTCGTAATATTGTCGTAATTTAGGGTTTTGCCATATAATTGCGGGCGAGTATGTAGTGTTCGCTATACCAATAGCTCGGTTAGCCAGTTCACTACTCAAGCCTAATGTGGTCTCTCTCGAAGCAATAAACAGAGTGGCCCTATCTATCGAAATTGTGGTGATGTAAAATGACAATGTCTCTTAGACTAAGCGACGATCATTATTTGGCCATCTCTATTGGCCTCTTGCAGGTTGTAACCTACGTTTAAGCATACCTAAATGCATTTCATATTCTGCGAGAAATGGAACAAGATGTTGACAGGAGCCCGGCAGTCGAAGATGGGAGTTCCAAAGTCGGCCAACAACTTGAAACCCCCACAAGTTTGGTGTTAAACCTCACTTTGATCCAGACCCGTGTTCGGCGGCTTGAGTGTTCGTTGATTAACCATATTTCCCAAGCCGGACATTCCAACCGAGTTCACAAGCTGTGCGACCTGCCACCAAATTCGGCTGCGATTGACCGGCTCTACGCCGACAGATCCGATTTTAATAGGATCTTTTGAGCAATGTCTCTCTGATGGTTGTCCAACCCATTCACCCCTCCTCAAAGCATTCCGCGACTTTACCACAGAAGCTCGGTTTCCTTGCGAATCCGAAGACGTCGGTATAAGTAACGACATGCCGCCTACTTTGGTTTCATCCCTAGAGGAAGGAGGATTGATGTGGCCACTGCTTCTCGCGAATACAGCCTCCGCTCAAAACTCCACCGGAAAAGGCAGAATCCTGGACCCAGACTGGATTGATATCGCATTTTTGCGAGATTGCAGAAGAAGGTGTTTACAGACACACCGTGAGAAATGTGATAACCCCATGAGGATCTTGCCCGTCACCCCTATGCTGTTGATCGATGTCCAGCAGAATTGCATAGTTTCCGGTCATGACGCGGGGCCGTACGTAGCATTGAGCTATGTATGGGGCACGCCGGACTCTCCGCGACGATCCAACGTTCCTTACGGACTTCTGGCAAGGTTGAGTCAGCCAAACGGGCTGGACTTGCGCGAGGCAAAACTTTATATGTCCCCCGTCATCTGTCGCGCTATGGCCCTGACTGCGCTGCTAGGTGAGCGCTGGCTTTGGGCAGACGCTTTATGTGTCCCTCAGGGGGATTTTGAAGAAGCGGCGAAACAAATAAACATGATGGGTGCTATATTTGGAGGGGCAGTCGTAACTATCATCTCGGCGGATGGCGACGCGGAAAGTGGCCTGCCGGGACTGCAAGGACTTTCACCCTCTCGAAACTTACGCCAGCGAATCATACCATTTGGGAGCGATCAAATCATTATTGGTCAGCAAACCTTTTTTTCGTCTCTGGAAGGCGAATCTTCCTATCACGGTCGCGCTTGGACGTACCAGGAATTCAAAATGTCGCCAAGAACTATCTGGTTCATGGGCAAACAGGTCAGTTGGAAATGCCAGTGCGGTGTGTGGCACGAGGAGCATATGCCTGGCACGAGTTTCCCAACGTACATCGACCCTCGTCCACAGACTATCCTTGCTGGCATCCCTGATGTTGAGTCAATCAGCCATATCTTGTCAGATTACAACAGGCGGCAATTATCATATCCAGAAGATAGCCTATCGGGAATTCAGGGATTCCTGTCTGTGCTTAGCCGGGCGTTTGAGGGAGGCTTTCTGGTAAGTTATTGAACAATGCTACTCACCACCCGAAGACCCTCACATTATTGACGAGCCCTAGTACGTGAAATTGTGATCCCGCAACTCAATTCTCATAGATAGGTGGCCATGAGAAACATTCTGCTACCATCAATGGCACATTATACTGGCAATAGATAGATATGGACTACCAGAAACGCATTTTGATCGCTTTCTAGGCTGGCATCCATACTGGGGTCACTCGAATCTCCAACGCCGAGTACGGTCAGATCGGCCGAGAGATGCAGTAGTCGGGCCATCGGAGCTACCCTCATGGTCGTGGGTAGGATGGTAGGGACTGGTCGACATAGGCACTCGCTATAATGCAACGAATTTCAATGAGCGCTATTCAAGGATTGCTAAAAAAATTTCAATCGTGGCCTGGTATACAAGCAAGTCACCGACAGACCATAAACGTCGGAAAATCGCCCAACATTCCTAGAAAACATTCCCAGGTTTAAGCAAGTTAGAAATATTCTGCCTCCCGGGTGGACAAAATCACCAATAAGTAAATTTCGAGGGGAGCCGAATATTTACCCTAATAGATGCAGAAAGTATGTCTACAATCACGCAAATATAAAAAGGCAATTCTACTATCCATTCCCAATCGTAGACATCACGGAAAATACGCCGCCCGTCCTGCTACCACAAACAGCATACCTATTCTGCGAAACCCAGAGGGCTTAGCTTCATATCAAGCCTCTAAAAAAGCAGCCGGATCCATAAGCTGATAACATAAATAAGTTTATAATAAAGCTATAAAAAAAAACAATACTATAATTAAAAAGGTTTATCTTTATAATAAAAAGTAATTATTATTGTTTACTGGTTATAATATAACAAGCGTAAACTATTTAAAAAATAGAATTAAAGTTATAACTATTAATAAATAGCGTAAATATATAAAAATATAAAATAATTTATTTTTTTTAAAAATTATTATTTTTATAAAAATAATTTATTTTTATTTATAAAATTTTTTTAAATAAATTATTTTTATAATTAAAAATTTTTTAATATTAAAATATAAAATTAAAAAAAAATTTAAAATTATTTTTATAAAATAAAATTTTTTAAAAAAAATTAAAAATAAATAATTTTAAATAAATTAATTATTTTAATTATTTAATTAAATAATAAAACTAATTATTTAATTTTTTAAAGTTATAATATATATAAAATATTATTTTAAAATATTAAAATTTAAAAGTTTAATTTTTTTTTAAATTATTTTTAATTTTTAATAATATTATTTATAATAATATTTATAATATTTTAATATAGCTTAATTATTATTAAATAATATATTAATTTATATATATATTTTTTTTTATATTAATATATTTTATTTTATTTTTAATAATTATTTTTATAATATATAATATTTATAAAAAGTTTAAAATTTAATTTAAGCTATTTTAATAAAAAAAATTTTATAAAATAAAAACTTATTAGTTTTATAACTAATTAATTAATATTTATAATTATTATATTAAACTATAACTTTATATAGTTATAAAAAATATTATTAATATTTATAATTATATATTAAATAATATATAATTATTAAATTAATTTTTTTTTTTTTTTTTTTTTTTTTTTTTTTTATATTAATATATTTTACTTTATTTTTAGTA
>JBAWJX010000146.1:0-26295 GCA_037356095.1 Xylaria sp. Z21 | reverse complement strand
TAATTAAATAATTTTATAATATTTTTTATTAAAATATAAAATAAAAAAAAAATAATAAATTTATTAAATTAAATATATTTAAATTAAATATTTAAAAAGCTAAAATTATATTTATAAACAGTTTTAATTTAAAAAAAAATATATTTTAAATAATTTAAATTATTAAAAAAATTTAAATTATTATATTTATTAATTAATTTATATTTTTAATATTTAAATAAGCTTTAAATAAATTATAACTATTATTTAAATAAATTATAATTAATAATTTTTATTTTTTTTTTATTATATAAACTAGTTTTTTATAATTATTGCTATAATATTTATATATATATTTTTTTATATAATAATTTAAATTAATATTATAATTATAATTTAATTTATTTTAATAGTTATAAATAATATTTTAAAACTAAAACTTATTTTAGTTAAAATTAGTTTTATAATAATTTTAATTTTAAAATATTTAAAAAACCGCTTTTAATATAATTAATAATAAATAAATATATTTTTATTTATAATTTTATTTTATTTATAAACTAAATATATATAATATTATTAAATAATATTTTATTTATAAAACTATAAATATAATAATTAATTTTAATTTATAAATTATATTTAATTTATATATAATTTAAATAAAATTATTTATAATTAAAATTATATATAATTAGTTTTTAAATAAATAAAAATAAATTATAATAAATATTAAAAAATAGTATATTTAAATAATTATATTTAATTTATAAGTTTTTAGTTTTAATAAAAAAGCTTTTATTATAATATTATTTATTTAGTTTATATATAAAAATATAGCTATATTTAAAATATATATAATATTAATTTATAGTTTAATTAAGTTTATTAATTTAAATTTATTTTAATATATTATTATAATTTATTTTTAATTAATATTTAAAAATTATATTAAAACTGTTTAAATAATTAAAAATAACTTATAAATTTTTATAAATTTATAATTAATATTACTTATATTTAAATTTATTAATTTTATTAAATAAACTATTTTTAAATTATTATAATATTATTTTTTTTTTTTTTTTATATTTAAAATATTATAAATATAATTAAAATTTATAAATTTTTAACTTTTTTTTTAATAATATTATATTTTTAATTATATTTATTTTTAATTTTTTTTTAATTAATTATTTTAAGCTTTTATTTATTTAATTATAAACTAAAAATAAACTTAATATTATTATAATATATTTTTATATTAATTATTTTAATAAGTTAACAAAAATATTAAATAATATTTAACTAGTTAAAAGTTTAAAAGCAGAGTTTTTTACTATATTTTTAGCTTGCTTTTAAAACGCTATTTTATTAAACTAGCTTATAGTTATATTAAAAAATATATAATAATAATTAAAATATATATATATTATAAACTAAATAAGCTATAATATTAAATTTATTATAAATTTAAATTATATTTAAGCTAGGTATGCCTGAATATGTGGTATTGTAGAGGTGAGGGTTGTGCGGTGGGTCCCCTGTCCCTTGTAGAACCAATCCATCTGCTGTTGACCACTAAGAAAATCATCTAGCAAGCACTCAACCTTTATGGCAACGTCGCTGTCTATGATAGATGACAGTGTATGGGATAGGGTGTCACCTAGCTGCTGAATATCCTTCTTCGAGAAGGTGTTTGAATAATAATTAAGGTAAATTTGCCCAGTCCAATCAACTTCGATACTCAGAGGTATGTCGGAGTGAACTGTGTTGTATGGAGGATCAAGCGGGCTATATTCCCCCAATCGCGCTGCTGGCTTTTCAAGGTTGACACTGAGGGCGACAGTGAAGTCGCGTGTAAATCCATGACCTGGTGTGCTCCATTGGAATGAGGCGAGCTCCAAAAGTGACGCGAACACCTGACACAGATATTCGCGAATACCGGACGAGGGGTCGATATGAATGCGGAAGGGCAAAGTATTTATTAGTGGTCCTACAGTGGCCTCCACTCCCGAAATTGGGAGACTGCGGCCAGAAAAGACGGCACCAAGACACACCGAGTTTGAACCGGTATATCCGGACAATACAACACCCAAGGCTGCATAGTAGATTGATGCAGCTGTCACTCCCACCCCCCTGCCCAACTTCTTCAACGCAGCTATATCAGTTCTGATCAAAAGTCGATCATTGATTCCCGAAAATGTGGTTTCGCCCGCTAACGGGGTCGGGAGTATAAGCCGCTTAACTGGCGTGGAACTTTCGTTGTGCCGTTTCCAAAACGCAACGGCGGCCTCCCTTGACCCAGATTGGAGCGAGTCTAGCTGTGATAAAAAAGCGGTGAACCGGGGACCAGGTTGGACTGGCTTCCCTGATAGAAGTCCATGTACCTTGGAAAGCACGAGGGCACAGGATGCTCCGTCTATAAACGCGTGATGGATTCGCCAGACAACAGTACTTTTATTCGGAAGTCCGGGGTGGTCCAAGGTTATCACCTTGAAGCTGATCTCCATGGGATTTTGAGAGGTGTTTGCGAGTTCTCGCTGATGTAGTAGTTCGGTTCTAACAGTAACTTCTTCCCAAGCCGGTGAAGTTTGACTTGTCTTGTACATATAGCCGTTCAATCCATCCATCTCTATGGACATGTTGAAGATCTCCTCGAGCTTCAAGACAGCCATCCAGGCATCTTTCAGTGCCGGTATATTCTCAGGCCGATGGGTTTCGACATAGGATATGATGTTGCGACTCGAATCCAGCTGTGTCGACCGTAATAGTGATGATTGCATGTCCGTCAATCGATACTTCATGTATCCGGTGCCTTGTGGCTCTGCTGGGACGGTCGAAAGGATCGCTGAGCCACCTTTATCACGTCGCTTCAAGCTCGATAGAACATCACCCGACAGCTTTCTCTTGAAAGGACGAGGGGAAAGCTGTGCAGGAGTTTCCGTGCATTCACTATGCCTTATTTTGTTTCCGTCTTTGGCAAGGCTGTTGAGTGACTTGGCCGCAAAGAGTAGGTTAGCTGGCATATGAATCCCATGCTGTCTGAGTCGTGTCTGAAGTTGGATGGAAGAGCACGAGTCGCCACCATTCTGAACGAAATTCAAATTAAGATCGACATCAGATAGACTCATACCAAGTGCCATTGCCACTTCAGACAAAAAGATATTGGTGACATAAGGTGTGGAACCGCTTGAAACCTCCATCATAGCAATGTCTAACTGACACTAAAACATGGGGGCAAGAGAGAAGTGTGATGCAGTGCAAAAATAATCCAATATGCGATGTTGTCATTCAGGGCTCTTGTCATTTGTGGTTCAAGTTCTGCCATCAGAAGACGAGTAATAATGAGACCAATCCTTCACATGTTATACACCAGCAGACTTACTCGAATTTTTTACGCACGGGTGCGGTCAGGTCCCCGAGGAAGGATTGGGATTACTCTCATAACGCCGTTGTCGGAATCCGACCAGTTTTCCCCTTTGGTGAGACCCTGTTTGAATAATGGCTGTGTAACCTGACCAAACCATGGAGAATATATGTCAGCGATTCAGAAAGCATGACTCAGGAATAATGCTTTCTGTATCGACCATATCGCTGAACTAACATGTCGCCCCTTTGAATGGTGGACTGCGGGTAGTTTTATTCGTCATTCAATTAAGCATGAAACAAATAACTTTGAATGCTTTATGTACTGAGAATCGTATGCTCATATTTCTCGATATACGGTCTTAAACTCCCAGAATTATTGAATATTAAATGCTATAACTATTGATTAATAAGAGTTTTAATGTATGAGGCATAACTAGTGGGCGAACAAATTGGTTAGTGGATGTTTCATGATACAGCGGGGCCCACCAGCTGGCCGCCACCGACAAACACGTTCACAACTTTACACGCAAAAGCCGTAACCTAGAAGGCATCTTAACTCTTTACATCTAAGCCACTGAGTGGAAAAACAAACAAACAGAATATCATCTCGACGAAGTCTGATGTTAAGAGAAGCAATCGTAAGAAGAGAAAGTAAAGCGTTTTCGCAAGCAGTATTATAAGCACTAGTGTGGCCGGTCGCCGGTGCAAGGACTATTAGCACTCAAGATCGGAACATTAGAAGCACTGATCGGCCACCGATGGCTCGATGCAATGTCTTCCCACGTGTGCCAGAAGTTAAAAGGCCGACCTTGTAGAAACCACGGTCAAAGCCACGTGTACTTAAATTACGATGGCATCAGTAGTTGAGTAATAACTTGAATGTTATGGACTTGTGGCAGGTGCTCGCAAACCTTCCACTCACTCTTTAAATCGCAAGATGACACAACTCCCTTATTTGACCACACGCATCCTACTTTTATCCTCATTATTCTTAATAATTTCATACATCTTGGTTCCGGAAAGTTTGACTAGTCTTCTTGACCTCGAACTCGAGCATGTTGAGTATGAGAATGTGAGCTTTGTAACGGACGTGCTCATAATTGGCGGCTCGCACGCTGGCCTGTCTGCCGCGCTCACTCTCGCGCGCCACCAGATAGACACTTTAATCTTCGACGCAGGCGAGCCTCGCAATAAGTGGAACACGCCAATGCATGTATTGCCGACATGGGAAAACCGCAACCCGGAGCAGTTTCGGAAAGCCAGTCGGGCAGAGCTGCAAAAGTCAGGGCTAGCGAAATTGATCCACACCAAGATCAGTAATATTAGTCGGCCGGTCGGGAATCAAAGTTACTTTACTGTGAGTGACGACCAGGGAAGGACATGGACGGGTAAAAAGTTACTCCTGGCTATGGGGGTTGAATTTGCCTACCCTGATATCCCGGGATACCAGGAGAACTTTCCAGATCGCATGTATGAGTTCCCCAAAATGCCCCCGCTTCCCTCAGTTGTCCTCGTCTGGGTTGATGATACTCATGAAATATTCTATCAAGATTGCATTGTTTGTTCACTCGCGCCCTCGAATTTAAGGGTAGCCGCTCAGCAGGTCTCCTTGCCATGGGGCTCACGGGGTCGCCGCTACACGCTGCAATGCTAGTGGAAGATGCCCTGAAGTTCGCGCATACGGTGACCGTCTACACAAACGGCAATACAGAACTGACAGAAGACTTGCGGAACCTTCTCCGTGAAAGAGGCGAGGATGGAGTACGACTTGACAGTAGGGAGGTCACACAGCTGGCCCAAAACCCCGGAAGGCCGGGAATCGAGATCCACCTGGATGGGTCAGAAGTGGTAGTAGAAGACTTCCTTGTCCACCAGCCTGATACGCATGTCAACAGGAACATCGTGGCCCACTTAGGCCTGGATACAGACGGACGTGGCGACATTGCATCCAGGATGCCTTTCTACAGCACAAATGTGCCTGGGGTGTTTGCTGCCGGTGACGCCGCCAGTCCTTTCAAGATAATCCCGAACGCGATTTTTCAGGGTTCAAATGCGGGAGCCGGAATTGCGCGGGAGCTGCCCCGGAGGGTTACTGGGCATCCAGTAAATCGTCCGATGAAACGAAAACTGTGGAATTATAAACCTTGGGGTGGTAATCTCGGCGGTTCGATGAGCCAATAATCTGAGACCGTGATTGTTAGGGATCAACTCAAAATATTATTAATTTTCTGCGTATGTATCGCTCTATCTCCACCTGTATTATGGTACAGGTCGGTTATTGGAAGACTGATGTGTCAAGGAAACACTCCAAATACTGCATGAGACAACGAGTCAGGCGGGGTTCCGACAGCCGTTCATGAATTTATGTAGTGCTAGTGTTAAGTAGTGTCTGTGCCTGCACGGCCAGCGCATACAAGGTCGGCAGCTATTTAACTGCAGATGCAGCCCTGCTCTTTTCAATATACACTGTAAGCAAGCACCACATATGTAACGCGCGGTACACGGCCTCTTTTGTGAGGAGATCCAATGTAATATTTATTGTATGTATGAACTATTTAGGGGATGTCCTGAGTTGCTAATGCTATGGTGGCGGGGTGTATTAATGTTTCGATGATGTATATCCGTAAACCGGCTCCTGGCATCAAGACTCCGAACAACCCAACCAACCAGAGGAGTAGATTTTTGGCCAACCAACCAACCTCGAGATGTTGGTTTGGTTGGTTGGTTGGTGTAATCTTGGTTGGTTTCATCTGTCGTTGTGACAATTGCCGGGTAGGTCTCTTCTATTTGCAATTCGCCCGCCCACCTTATTCTTCCAATCAAACCACCTTACCTTCTGACGCGTTATCTTCACCCCTAACGGCTCACTAAACGGCAATTTTCTCTTCCGGAGTTGTATCAGTCTTCCCCTCTTCCAACCCAAACTTCGTGTCGCTCGCCCGTGACATGTCATATTGCCGAATCGCGAAAGCCGCGAGGAATCCGGAAAGGGCGAATGCGATAGCAACTTGCCATACTGTCTTCAGTGAGTCGGTGTATACTCCGAGGACTTCATCTTTGATACCACCCGGTAGACCCTGCACCCCTCCCATGGAGGCAAAACCATAGGCATTTCCGTTGGCGAGTTTCTGTCGAACATCGGCACTGCTGATTCGATATAGAAGGTTGTCGACTTGTCCGTTAAATACAACCGCTGGAATTGTGACGCCGAAAATACCCCCGAAATTGCGCGAGAACGCATACATGCTCGTGACCATGGCTGTATCACTTTCCTCGAGGGCTGATTGGATCGCTGGCAACACAGCCGTCATATTAAGACCCAGGCCGACCGCAACGAAGATCTGGAAGAAGACCCATGCGGCAGTGTGAGTATGAGGACCAAGCAAAGTAAAGAGGCCGACGCCGAGAGAAACGAGGGCGAATCCGGCAAAATGATGGGGTCTATACATCCCAGTCTTCGAAATCGCGACACCTGCCACGATACCAGCAGGCACGAGAAAGAGGTTAAAGGGAAGCTGGTGTACGCCAGATATGAGTGGATGATCGCCTCTGACTCCTTGAAAATAGACGGGTAAGAACCAAATGACCCAGAAAAGCAGCATGCCACCATCAAAGGCCAAGAAGAAGCCGGCTGCGGAAGTACGGTTGGTAAACAAGCGACCGGGCACCATGGGGTTTCGGCAGAAACTAGTTGACTCCCATATATGGAACGCGATCCACCCGAGACCACCGATGATCAGCGGTACAATCGTGTTGGCCGATTTCCAGGGAAACACGACGCCGCCGAATACTAGGCCGAGGAGAAGGGCCGTGACGGAACCCTGAAACACAAGCAGACCGACGTAATTGATGCTGGCGAGCGCCTCTTTCCAGGCCTTAGGCTGATGCTTCAAATCGAGAAAAAGGACAAGATATACGAGACCGAGTCCGCCTGTAACAACATTGAGATAGAAGCACCATCTCCAATTGGCCTGAGCAATGGCCCCTCCGACGATGGGGCCGATGGATGATCCAAGGGCACCAGCCACACGAACCAAGCCCAGAAACTTCCCGCGATCTTGCAGTGAGACCAGGTCGGAGACGACAACGTCAACAAGGACAAGGATGGCGCCAGACCCGATTCCCTGGACCGTGCGGCCACCAATGAGCATGCCAGAGTTCGTGGCACCCCCAGCAACCCCACTACCGAGGACGAACAACACAGTGGAGATGATGAGAGGCCATCTGCGGCCAAATGTGTCGGCTAGCTGGCCTATCACTGGCTGAACGACGATAGAAGGGAGTAAAAACGCATTCCCAACCCATATATATTCGCTGCCGATGTTCAAGGATCGGATGATGGTAGGGAGCGCAATGGTGATGATGGTGGCTTCGAGGGACGTCGAAATGATGAGGAGGAAGAGGGAGAAGAACACAGCCCAAAACTTGAATGATCTCGGGGCGGAAGGTGCAGCTGTAGCTGTATCGATGACTAGCTCTTCTGGTACGATGATATTCTCATTCTTGCTTGCATCTTGGGCTTTTGGTGTTTGGGCCGGCTGCGAGCCTGGGCTCATCTCACTCGGCAGTAGCTCAGCTGTCATCTTGAGGGTGAGTAAAGACAAGCGCAAAACACAAAATGCCAACGCGGACTAGTGACGGGATCGAGACCTGAGGCTCTAACAAACCCGAAAGGTGTGCTAGCAGCGAAGAAGCATCAATGATGCAGTTGGAAGATGGCAAAAGAGGAAAAGTGCACCGGGGACAGAGCAAAACCCCGAGCGTCTATCTCTGCCCCTTACAAACAAGGCTCCCGCCATAAAAACTCGGTTGGAGCCGCCACGCTGCCCGGGACCCGAAAACGAGACTCTTTGGAAACCGCTTTAATTTCAACCGATATGAGTGGTAATAATACTGGGTGTGACACGTGGGTGATCCACTGGGTGGATCCACTATGGTAGCCTACAGGTACCCGCCCAGACTAGTAACGTCTCCAGGCTTGGCCAGGACCCCTCCCATAAGCCTGGAGACGTTACTAGTCTGGGCGGGTAGACACAGTGTCCCTAGAACCTCCACTAGACTTACAGAATACATCATCGGATTCCACACAGCATACAGGGCTGCCTACAGGGTGGCAGTGCCGGATCTACCCGAAAGGATCTTTTGAATACTTTGTACAGTAGATAAGTACCTAGGTTAGTAAGTGGTGGTAGGTACTTCGTAGCAGAGCTTTGGCACAGTCTATTTATAGCTGAACAACAAGTAGGTACTTACTGGTATGCCTGCTCGTACACCTACTATGTACCCAGAACTAACACTTCGGTACTTGAATGGCCCCATCGGGATCGGGACGGGTATCGTACGCTTAACCACGGCATGGGCAATATTGCCTTTGCCATGGCTGTCACTGCAATCGTGCCTAACTTCTAACCGTAAGAGTAGCTAGTCCCTGGAAATAGGCTCCTGACCGACCCCATCTACCTAGTTTCGAGGCTTAAGCTCGATGTCCAGCGTCCCAAATGGTGGAATGGGGGGCATAACCATGAAATCAATGTGCACGTTTTCTGGGCGCCCTTCCAAGCCCTGTGGAAGCCTAATATCCCATTTGCTCACAATATAGACAAAAATGCTCTTGATCATGGGCACCCCAAACGGCCGCCCCGGGCAGGCATGTTTCCCATAACCAAAGATGAGCGAATCGATAGTGATCGAGGAAAACCTGAAGCTAGCCTCCGGGCTCGGGTCTGTGCGATCCACCATCCAGCGCTCAGGCAGGAACCGTTCGGGGTCTTTGATCGCCGGCGCCGCTCGAGAGTTGTACAGCGGGTTAGCCGTCGCGATCAGGCTGTCGGCGGGGATGGTGTGCCCGGTCGAGAGCGTGATTGGCCTATGTGTTTTGCGCATCCAACCGACTATTATAATGACGCCGGGCGGTTAGCTCTCGCGCCAACGGTATGTGATAAGGATGGGGTTGGACCTACTGATACCTTGCGGGTTCATGCGCGCGCTCTCCTTGAAGAAGGCATCAACGAAACTGAGCCTCGAGATCGTGTCACGCGTCCATTGCTCATATGGGGCTTGCGCAAGCTCACGATCAATTTCTTCCCGCAACACTGCGGTATACTTCGGATGCGACGCTAGGTCGATGAGCGCCTGGACTATCAGGAATGTTGGCGAGTGGATGGTAGCAAAACAGAGTGTGAAATGGTCACGATAGATCAACGAGGGAGAGAACTGTGGGTTTTCTCCTGCTCTGTACCTATTCAACAACCATTTTGCGAGCCGTCCGTCCTCCGCCTGCGTTGTTTCCTGGTCCTCAACTTTGCCATTCAAATTCTGCTCGACGATGCTCCTAATAGCTTCAGTGATTGTATGCTTTGTTTCGTCGACGACTTTCATCTGTGGTAGAAACTTTGCAATGAGCGGTCGAAGTATTGGTGGAAATACCCGCAGGTAGCCAGAGAACATGACACAAGCCATGGCATGGTTAGTTGAAGCAGAAAGCCATTTATCATTTCTGCTCAGTGACTTCCCCACCATCATTCTCCCAACCGCAGCCCCGACGATCCCCAGAATGACACCGTGAGGAGTCACAGATGTCCAAGTGCCTGAGAATGGCATCTGCGACTTGGATGCGGCATCTTGTATCTCTTCCTGGATTGTCGAGAAGAAGCCATCAACCTCATTAGCAAGGTTGTATTTTATGCATTGCGCCAGCTCCTTGGTCACCCATCCACTTCCAGTCCAGCGAATGGCAAAACGATCAACTTGGCTGCCATTAGTCGAAAGACTAGTGTCAGAGAGACTTTTCAATTCCTCGACGCAGTGAGGCGGGATAATGACAGTGGGATCCTGGAATGGGATAACATATGGCTCATCGGGGTACTTGCTCTGGGTCAGTGATATGAATAATGGCAGTGAGATGGTGTCGCACCTTGGTATTCGCTTCGTCAAGTACAGCACGGAAGTCCACTGAGCTGGGACCACGGATGATGGGGATTCCCGAGCGCCAGAACTTGTAGTGTATTCCAATCTTATTATAAGAAAAAGCCACTAAGCCAGTCAACAAGAAGAGCACCGGTAGGATGAACAGATTTTGATCAATACTGCTCTGCAGCGCCCGCGGGAATTCCATATTGACAATGCCGCGAACGATTGCAACGGAAGACTTGTTTTTTCATAATAAGTCTGCAGGTTACGGTGGGAGAAAGGTGAAAATACCAATGGGGATTAGTGGGTAATATTAGTAGCTATAATAACAAGGTAGAAAACCTGCCACAATTTATTGGTCAGTCTGGTACCGATCGATGGCCACCGCATGAGCTGCATGCTCACTTTGAGATGCACCTGGTGCGATGAACTCTCCCAACGGCCGGCAGCCGATGGATCCTTCAAACTTGTTGTATTTCTCGACGGAACCCCCTAGAGAGTCCAAATGGGGCAGAGTATTCGGCCTATGGCAGCAGCTAGCTGTCACTGGCATGAGTGTTGGGCAGCCGGTTATTACAAACTAATGCTAGGCTACGGTTATGTACCTGTGATCTCTTTTTTGTAGGCCGTAGGTCATGAATCGTGAGGTTCGTGACACTAGCACTATCGCAATGAAGAATGTCGGGACACGCTCGCTAATTGTCTTTGCATCCTTGAACGCATCAGGCTGGCATAAAATTGGCTTCACTGGAGAACTGATCAGGCGGGTTCTAGCTAATAGTTCGCAAGGCCTAGTCATCGAGAGTTGGGAAGAAGATTCGAACGCGACACATAGGTAGGTAGGTAACTATTCTTTTCATCACAGCACCATCTGCCTGGGTTTGATCTCATGTTAAACAACGCAGGTGTCACTTGAATAATGTAACTTCACCGAGGATCGAGGCTGTTCAACATCTTTTCTGATCATGGGTCATGTTCATCCTTGCCTTGGATCTCTACGCGTGCTGTTTACTGTCTTTGGAATCGAAAACCATACGTAGAAACCCCCGTGTTTTAATCAGAGCAACAAGCGAGGAACTTCATCCCGACACATTATGTATCAGGTTGTTCAGAAATTGGCCCAGCTCAGTATCAGGTGTGAACATAGGCGAGAAACCATGATTCCATATACGAAATTTGGAACAATGCTCACTTGCCGCTCGGTGCGCGACCATACACGAACCGTAGATTATATGCGCCTCCGTCTTTGTTTAATTCATCCGTGAGCCGCTCAATCAGATTGTCAGTCACTGATTTCTCGACATCAAGATTGAGCCCTGTAATGGAAAACGATCAGTCAACAATGAACATAGTGCCGTACTCGTGATAGAGGAGTGGAGAGAAACATCGAGTGTTACGAAATCAACTCACTTTGCGCCACTCCAAGCACCGCTTCCCAAGATTGCACTCCCGTATCAACACCCCTTTGCCCGATCACAGGATCTTTGCAAAGAGGTCCCAACGGAATCTCGAAAACCTCCTCGGTAACGTCCTCGAAGCCCTCCTCGCGAAGCCAGTCCGTTATGTCATACGCAAAGCTGTCAGTGCCGCAGACTGCCTTGAACATGGCGCGCATAAGAACCATGGCATCGCTGATCGCCTTCCCGCCCTTGGCCGGCTTCTTCACGTCCATTTCGCCCAGCTGAATCCAGCCTCCGGGCGCCACTAGTTTGCTCAGATAGCCGACGGATTGTCGCGGCGTCGCCGTCTTGCCGCCGCCGGGAATGGCGAAGCGTTGATGAACAAGATCGTACTGGCCGTGCATCTCAACAGGCCATGGCTCGGCTAAGTTGTGGATACCGTACGTAAAGTGTGCCGGATATGATGTGGGAAAGAAGCTCGGCATAATGTCATAGCCCGACAAGGTGGCGGGTTTGGCTAGAAGTGGCTCTATAGCCCGAAGGAAAAGCCCTAGTAACGCAGTGAGTCTTTGAGTCAAAGTTCAATAGAAGAAGGGGTTACATACCATCCGCAGTCGCTGAGTCAAGGACTTTCAGACCAGGTTTGGTCATGTCGAGAGGTGCGAGCACTCGCTTATTGTTCATGCCGTAAGCGAAGACCGAATCATTGGCCGTCAGGCGGTTGACCTCCTTCTGAGGTTCGGGGAGCAGGTACTCCGCATCTTTAGGATTCTCCTCATTTTGCGCCATGGTTCGTAACAAAGAGGGGGACTAGAAGTTCAAAGTAGGACAATCAACGGGTATCACGAAGGTGATAGCTATTCATGGAAGGATTAAGGGACACGGAAATTGAACCACCGCAGTAGATGTGCACGTGCATATATTGAGATGATCTCGAAGAGGAAAGAGGGGAAATCAATTTAGTCCACCTGTTATCGACCTATTTATAAGTCTTCCCCGGGCGCAATGACCACCAACACAAATACGGTCACACAATGCAAGAAACACGCGCTAGGTTCTGCCGGGTGACTAGTCCCTGTGGTTGCCGTGCTATCCCTTTGAATGCCGTTTCGGCTAGGTGACTTTCCGACTCCCGTGATTCAAAGGGATAACACAGCGCGATGGACCAGTCAACACCACAGTTGCGACTCTTGATAATTAGACACTACCTTACAGGCGGCAGCAAGTGAATACTTACCAATGTAGCCGCGGAATCCGCCCCCAAATTCCGGACGCCGAGCGGATGCCGAAGCCCTCGCTTCTGAAATAATGGATTGGTCCATCAAGCATTGGTTTCCCTGTACCTATGGCGTAAAAATGGGTTGATAGGGTGGTCAGCAATCGATATTATCTAATAGTTGCCCATGAGCACGAGACGCCGTGTGTCTCCTCAGCTGTTGTGCTTCCCAGCTTCCTCCTCCCTCGATCATTCATTTCTCTGCTGTTAACGTCCAACTAAGCCTCCATTGCTTCTGTATCATTGATTTCTGTATGAGCGAGGTTACTTGATTTCGCTATTGACTTCGTTACGGCGATGGCTTCAATTCCACCTGGCACAGATGTTTGGGTGATACCAGCGAGCGATCCGCCGCCAGGAGTTCATTCAAACCTAGAAAACCCAGACTCGAACGCGTTGGCTCTTGAGGTCGCGCTACCTATCCTGTTATTCATCGCCGCAGTATTTGTGTCGCTCAGGTTTTACGTCCAGGCATTCGTAACCAAGCATGGGTTGGGTTGGGACGATTGTAAGCCGCTGTCATTAAGAAAATTGATCATTTCAGACATGTACTGACTGTCCACGATGATTTAGTGTGTCTAGCCGTTGCCTTGGTCAGCCGTGCCGAACCAGTGGCCATTTCAGATCACGACTTGCTAACATAGATGCAGGCTCTCACCACTGCGTATACAGGAATATTGATATGGAGTGAGTGTTCGAGGACTTTGGCTGAGAGGCTGCGAACATTCGTCTAATTCTCTGATATAGTGGCCGACGCCGGCGTCATAGCTCGACACTCCTGGGATACTTCTCTTGGGACTTATCTATATCAGGTCGCCTACGTAAGTTTTCATACACACTTTGGCTCTGTGGTCTATATACCCCAGCATTTATCTGACGAGTACTTCGCCAGTGGAGCCAGATTGCCAACATCCTGCCTCAGCCTATTTCGCTCTTCGTCAAGCTGGCTATACTACTCTTGTACTTTCGTATCTTCCAGCCTAGCCGTGTGTCGAGGATTATTCTTCAGATTCTCATGGTGCTGGTCGTAGTAGTTTACGCTGCTTTTCTAATCGCCTTTGCGGTGATTACCCCATTATCCCATATACAAATAACGAAGAACTTGGGTATAGCTCAAGCTGCGTTCAGCGTCGCCACTGATATTATCTTGCTCCTCATACCCATATTTGGCATATCAAGACTCAAAATGTCTCGCATACGCAAGTTCGCCGTTCTTGGTATTTTCTCTACCGGTCTCATGTAAGGCAATGAGCTTTAAACCCTCCAAAGGACTTCGGAACGCTAATATATGGCAGTGCTATTGTGACAAGCATCCTCACTCTCAACTGGCGTGTGAACATTCCCGGCGGGGCTGGTGGCGATCCAACATGGTTTGCCACTACCGCATTTGGTGTTTCGTAAGTTGCAGTCAATTTCGGAGTGCCATAATACGGACTGATGAAATATATACGAATGTACTAATCCCGTAACAGGATAGCCGAGCACGACGTAGGCATGATCGTTGCCTGTATGCCTATTCTTGCACCTCTGGGCCCAAAAATCAAATTCGTAGCAAATGGGTTTACAGCCTATTTTCGAACCACGGGGTCTCGCCTTCTCGGTAGTACCAACAAGCAGCATGGCGCCTCTGACAGCGGTTACATGTTCGATAATAACTCTTCTCACAAGGGAAGCGAGTACCATGTGCTTGCAGAAGGAGTCTCAGCCTCACGGAACAAGAATAAGGCCAAGAATTGGTTTGAGACCACGGCGATGGATGTCAGCAGGGTTGGGGAAGAAACCGCATAATAACAACTGCCTTAGCCCGTGGGGGAGTGCTCTAAACATGCCTTACTTAACATATTAAATCTGGATCACATTAATTTCTTCTCGTCGATCGTGGAATCGCCATGTCAGGTTAGAGTGAAGAGCCGGAAGGCACGGGCTTCGAATAATTACTTAGAGCCGCCAGTTAGACCTGCCTCTTATCCACTTTTTTCATCTATCGGACCCAACAGCAGCCAGGTCGTTGGTATCGCGTATAAGTCCTGCTTTCAGGTATATAATATATTATCAGGTAGCAAATGATAATTCCCTCATGTACTTGTTTGTCCTTTGAGATCTAATGGCGGGGCTACCACTGAACCAACGACGCCGTTATGTTATCCTGCATGAGAGACAATGGCTAGGATATCGAAGTCTCCGCTATACCACGACACACCTACCCCTACCCCTAAATCAGTGTGTCACCAACAAGACACACAGGGGCTCGAGGATGAGAGGCCACTGAAAACCCTGCTAATTCCAGCCTGCTTTAACGTTTTTGGTTGTACCAGCCTGTAAACCTATGGCTAGGCAGCGACATCGCTTTTATCCTAGAAGTAGGCAAAGTCGCATTAGAAAGATCCAACCGCAACTCAAGCACCCATCCACACACGGGTTCAGGGGGAACCTTTAGAGGAGTACCTGTACAAGGGTCTAGGCCCGGCTTCGGCATAGGTACTTAGGTATTGGCGAGAACGTGCATATCAGCCCCCAATTCGGTGAGGATTCGGCACAGTCTCGTTTACGAAGTAGTGGCGTGATGTAGGTAGGTAGGGTGTTATCTATGCAGGAGATGCACCTACATGTCTAGCCGCCGGCGCTCCAATCTCCAGCCGAGTGCACGCATCCCCCCATTCCGAGGGCATCCCAGCGCGACCTGTGTGGCGCAGCATGGAATGTTGTGACTGTTGTCATACTACGTAGTACATAACATGCAGCATCGATAGTACCTGTTTGGGAGCGGGGCTAATAGGTTTTGAACGGTATGCTGAATATTCCGGATTTGCCGTAAAATAGGTAGGTACAGCTGCCCCCCCTCCGCATTTCACGCGGCAGGCTACGCAATATTGTAATGTAGATTACTCCGTATTCTCCGTCCATCGAACTCACCTCACCCTTATGCAAGACCCCTGTTATTATGTAAGTACTACTTAATAACTAGGTCTGTGACTAGGTACTATAAGGGTGCTAGGGCAGATACTTATACATAGTAATTCGGCTGCAGTGGTACTCCGTACTTACTTAGGCAACCTAAGCATAGTCCGCACGGTACTTCCAGATAAGTCCAGAAACCACAAATACAGCCTACCTACAGAATACTTATAAGCACTTACAGTTTCGAAGACGTCGTCATATCATATCGGACCCAATACCCACGCTCGCCGATATACATAAGATATGTTTTAAGTACAGAGTTAATCGACGCCCCGACCCCGCTAATTTAGAAGATCTCGGGATAGAACGTGAATCTGACAATCCCCGTCCTTCCTCCTGAGCTCCTGAAGTGATTAATAGTGTGTGTCATCGGGTACTTATTATGTCCTGTGTGGGCGGGCATCTTTTGTAAGTGTTGTGGTGCGTACATAACAGGTTCTTCAGAGAACTGGAGATCATTACGCTGCGCTGCGAAGCTGGTCCGAGACAGGTCACGAGATTCATCTCTCGAAACAGGCGAATGCATGACGATGCCGGCATCTGACAATGCGCCATGGTAGAGAGCTCGGATAAGTGACCCACACTACGGCGTTGTTTACAGAAGATCCCGCATCCCTTCAATATCGGTAAGGTATAATTACTGGTAGAGTTCAGAGCAACACCAAATAGACCGGTCAACATACCATGATGTGGTACAATTGCTTCATATTGCATTGTTCGGACGCGCACACAATCGGCATCGGTAACATACGGAAGAGCATTCGGGACCCGACTGGAAAGTCTTACAGATGCGCAGACAATGGGGCAATGTCATACTTTCTTTTTTCTCTTCAACTTTCAATACACCATCTGCGATTCCAGAACTTCCCTATCGCTGATTTGAGAACCCTTGATTCACTTTGATATCCGCGGTCGGCTCCAAAGTATGAACCCATCGGCGTCGGATGAGCTTGAGTCCGGCATTATGCCCGGCACTCAGCTGTTGGACGTGCTCGTAGTAGGCGGAAGCTTTGCTGGTCTTGCCACCGCTACCACTTTAGCTCGTCAAATACACACCGTCGCCGTTTTCGACTCGGGCAGTTACCGCAACGCCCGGAGCAAAAGTATTCATACCATGCCTACTTGGGATGGTAAACAGGGGATGCAATATCGCGCTGCTGCGATTAAGGACCTCGAGAAATACGATACGATTCAAATTCGCCACACAGAGATTGTGAGAATTACGAAGACGACTCAAGGCCACTTTGAGGCGACTGACAGCACTGGAACTCAATGGTACGGCCGAAAGGTTGTCCTCGCGAGTGGAGTGGCGGAACAATTTCCCGACATTCCCGGCTATGACGAGTGTTGGGGTAGAGCCATGTAAGAGGAAATACTTTCATCATAGCCCTCTATACTGCATAGTTTTTATACATTTACTAATGAAGTTGGTAGATACCACTGTCTTTTCTGTCATGGGCTGGAGCATCGTGGAGCGAAGTCAGCTGGGGTGCTTGCCGTTAGCTCGATGGCTTCTGTCAAGATGGCGACTAAAATGGCACACATGGCATTAACTTTCGGATTGGTAGTAACAATTTACACAAATGGAGATAAAGGTCTCGGCATCGAGGTCGCGGCACAGCTTGAGGGTATAAAGCAGTACCGCGTAGATGACCGTCTCATCTCACGTCTCTCTCTTAAAATCCAGTCGAACTCGCCAGATACGGTCACCGTTAGTTTCCAAGATGGGTCTGAGGACCGCGATGAAGCCTTTCTTGTGCACAGCCCTCCAACTTCCGTCAAAGGTCCTTTTGCCCAACAACTAGGGCTGGAGCTCACGCCACAACGTTGGGCGGCGTCTTTGCTGCTGGCGACTGCTCAACCATGCCAAAAGTCTCTACGACTGCGGTAGCAAGCGGCTCGGTTACAGGTGCTGGTGTATCCGTGGAACTTAGGGAGGAAATGATCAATGCTAGCAGGGTCCTTAAAAACGATGGAAAGGTTGAGTAAAGGCTCAGAGCTCTCTGGAAAGAGATAATACAGTTCTAATTGATCCTTAAATGCTTTCTTGTCATATTTCAAAACAAAATACGTGGATGTTGTCACAGTTCACACTACTGATTGGTCCCGGTACTGACTTTTGTTCTTACACGTACACGAGGAGGGGAATTCTCCTCTCTATCCTATAGTTCTAGTCTACTTATATAGTGATTCTCTACTGCCGATATCGCAAAACCTTGACAGATGTTAGACTTAAAAGCGCCGGTGTTTTAATAAATCTAAAATGTAATGCTAATAAAAGTTATGTGTGAGGTTCTAAGTCTTGTTAGGGCAAGAATTGGGCTTGAAGGTCTGATCCCCCTTAGGTTGAGGAAATAGTCGTGATGACAGGTCAGTTTAGAATATATATAATATCAACTACTTTGATACAGATTTCTTGCCAAGAAATATATATTAACGATCCATAGACAGAGCATTTGTCACACCTCAGGCTTCTGACCCCAAACGACATTGAGCGGGTAGGTACCACCTTGAGACGAGAGCTCCGTGTGTAATCTCAATGGTAGCGTATCGAGTTCTTGTTGGGTAACACACTGGATCCCACCCACTAGGCGGAGTTTAATCCCGACTGTCAGATGAACTGTTGTCCTTTATGAAGAAAGTCAAAAGAGAGGAGGAAAGAACTTACTTTGACTCAGGCCGTTGATAACACTAGCTACACCTTGGGTCATGTACCTCAGGCTCCGAGCACGTATTTCTGGATTCTTGATCTTGGCACCCAACTCGTAATCTAGCACCCGGGCTTCGACATTTACGCAGCCAGCCTTCTTGAGCCACTCCGCCAGATTGTCGGAGAAGTTAGGGTTGGTACCAATTTTTGTAAACAACTCTTTTATCAACATCAGAAACTGTTTTAGAGCTGGGCCGTCGTTGTCACCGACATAGGTAACCGACTCAATCAGCTGGATCCATCCGCCGGGAGCAACCGTGCTGACGAGCTTAGCGATGACGCTTTCCCCGTCAGAACCGGCACCGGCCATTACCAGGCGCTGGTTAACCAGGTCGAAGTTGTTGTGTAGCTCTACCGGCCACGGGTCACGCACGTTTTGGATCTGGAACGATACGCCCTCCGGGACCGTTGCGGGAAAGCCAGACTCTCTGATATCTGTGCCGAGCAGGATGGCGGTTGAAGGGACGGCTAGCTTTTGCCGTATATCCAATAGCCAGGCCCCTGGATCCATTAATTAATGGGGTTTGAACATAGTGACACTCGGGAAGGCGTGGAACCTACCTTCGGCTGTACCCGAGTCCAAGATGCGGAGGTTTGGTTGTGAGAAATCTACTGGAGCGAGAACCAGTTTGCCCCCCATCAAGTGCTCAATGCAGACATGCTGATCCAACAGGCGATCGGCCTCGTTCGTATCATCAAGGGGGTACTCAGTAGGCCGTTCGTTAGACGACATCGTAGATTTTTGCTCGGTACATAGAATCCACAAAAAAAGTAGTCCTCGTAACGGGCAGGAGGAGAGACAGAAAGTAAAAGTAAGCGTTAAAGAGTCGGGCTATCTAGATGTATCGTAGACTTCTTTCCAACATACTATATACTTGTATCAAAGAAACTAGTAAATACATAAATATGCATTTAGCTGTTCTCTCGGTGATGTTAGATTGATCGGCCATGGCCGGACCGGGGACGCAATCGGGTCCCGAATAGAGAGGGTTAGCAAAGTGCTGGGCGCCGAACTCCCTTAAACAAAATCAAAGACCATAATAATGATGAGATCAAGAAGATCTGATACTTGATCAATCCCAGTGCCTAATCTCTCCTCCGACTACTCTAACCTTTGTGAGATTAGAACCAACATGGTAGTCGTTTCGACGCTAGGACGGCCTGCCGGCAATGTCTGGTACCTTGCGTACGGATCCAACCTTTCATCCTCCAAGTTCGTCAGAGACCGAGGCATCAAGCCACTGGCTGCAGTGTTAGCGGCCGTACCCGGTTTCATGCTATCGATGGAGAGCGCTGGGGTTCCATACCGAGAACCATCGTATGCCAGCATTCGCCCACTTATCGAATGTGCAACCGGCAAAGACACTACAGTCTTGGGAACGGCGTACCTTGTAACACCTAGCCAGTACACTGATATCATCAGGTCAGAGGGCGGGGGCATTGCGTACAAAGAGATCAGTGTCCGAGTGACGCCGCTGAAGATGTCAGCCAAGTCGGAAACGAAAGGTCTCTGGGCCGTTGGAAATGAAGATCTGGCAGAGGCGAGGACCCTTGTCAGTTTAATGATAAGACTTCCTGAGCCACGCCCAAGCCAGCGATACATGGTCAGTCAACGAGATCACACGCAGACTTGATTCCTTCTTCCTTCACGTATCTCACTTAACGTCGTTCCAGCAACTAGCCAGTTGATCACAGCCACGTAAAAGTATCAATCTAATCAAATTTGATGTGCACAGAATTTGGTCGTGAACGGTGCGATCGAGTCGAGTTATCCTCTGGACTATCAGCGATATTTACAAGGCATCAAGACCTATCAACCTGCTACGAGCCCCCGGGCAAAGCTAGGAGCAGAATTGTTTCTCTGCATATGGATTCCAATCATGACACTCGCCGAAAGAATCACTCACACCTCTATCGCTTGGTTCGGTGACGAGAATGGAAACGCACCATATGCTATTATTCTCCTCGTGCGAGCAATTGTGCAAGCTATGTGGTGGCATCACGATCATCTTCATGCACCAATGTGGGGTCGAGGCGACGGACTTGACGTATCCGCAGTTCGCGACCATGAAGTTTAGGCGCGAAGTTAATGCTAATATTATATGCCGTATACGGAGTACAGGTTTTGCCTACCTATCAGGGGATTCAATATGTAGTGATACTTGCATTCATTTGTTGGTGTAGGTAGTTTCTATTACTGTCAGATATAAGCGATGGCATGTGTTGGGGTTCAGTTGAGTGTATTCTGTCTTGTCTGTTGATTGAGGTGTTGTGACGCGGTCACCGCGTCTCTAGGTAGAAATATATGGGCCCCCCTGTAACCTTGACATGGGGGTCCAGACAACCGGTACCAGCGTTCCAATCCATCAATTGAACATGTGACAAACTTGGATGCAGCTGCGGATTCATGCAGGTCTACTCCCTACAGTGGAGACCATCCTAACAACCCTAACAGGGTGTCATGGGGCGCTAGTGCCTGTGGCTTAAGGCGAGTATAAGGAGGCAGGCTGAGACAGGGTCATGGCCGGTGAACCAAAAGGCGGAAATTCTGGCTCGGGTTCATCGCCGAGTTAGGTAGGGTGTGTTACAGCGATGTGACGATACATCGATAATACTTTCTCACCTGAGATAGTGGGTTGTAGATGCCTACGGAGGGAGGGGGTTGGATGTTGGATGCGAGCGGCATCTAGATCCCTTCAAGGGATTCTACTACCTATCGGAAGCCAACCAGAATCAGAAGCCTCATTGTGGAGATCGTCGATGTCACGATGGGCGGGGTTGGACATAAGATAACACACACCAAGGTCTAAACCGCGATCGTATGACAGGCCAATACTTGCTAGAGAAGATGCAATAACTGTCGACTTGACAGCTCAAGGCTGGCTATCTATCTACGTATACACCGCCCATAACCCATGATACTCATCGCGGCACATCTTTTCAGACAAGAGCCGAGACTGCCGAGTCATGACGATGGTAGCTTCACCGAACAGGTATCGTCATTACATTCGTCCTTCAAATCTCCAGCTAACACTCTACGCATAGCCCAATGAAAGGAAATTTGCGACCAGTGAAGTTGCGCAGTGCGTGTAACCAGTGTTGTGCCGCCAAGGTAAGGTTAACTGCTACACCTTCTTGTCAGGACATCAAATTCAGCAGTATTACTGAAGGCGCAATTAGGTCAAATGCTCTGGGGAGAAGACTGGTTGTTCTCGATGTCAAAATATTGGCGCAGACTGTGTCTTCCAGGAGTCAAGAGTGGGAAAGGTTCCGGGCATCAGAGCAAAACGAAAACGAGTCCACCTTGAGAAGCAGGCTGCGACACAAGACAATGAGAGGTTGTCTACGAACAATACAATCGACTCCATTATGGTCTCAACGGCGGAAAACGGTGTCGAGCATGGTCGTGAATGCGAACCAGATCATAGTGACACTATTTCGTGGGCGGCGGATTGGCACCTTGAACCACCTGGTACCGCTATGTTTAGTCTTTTGAACAACATGGAGTCTTGTGCTCCAGAAAGCACAGGTACTGCTCATTCAGGGTCATCAGGAGGTTCTACAGGATCTACAGGGTTTGCGACTGTCGGTACAGACCCAAGTGAAGAATCTTACATCCTTACCCCCCCGGACACGAACTTCGACGAGCTTCTGATGTTCCAGCTTGCCAACCCACACCCGGCTGAACAGGTTATCCGGCGTGAAACTACGGCGACGCGACCAACACTATTGAACTTGCGACCGCGAAGCGAACAAGACAGTCAATGCTGTTTAGAGTGCTGCCAGATGATAGGTGATCTTGAGAACTACATCATGGCTGAGCTGAAGGCCTTCAAGATCGTTCTTGGGATCCTACGGAGGGCTCTAAGGAGATTAGCAGAACTCGTCGATTCACAACAAGAATCGGAAAACCCCCGGTGTATCATGTTATTTACGACACTGATGCACCAATCATTAGAGCTGCTCAACGCTTGCTTTTCGATTGTCGCGGGTGAGCCGAAAGGCCGCGGCTTCTCCGGCGAGTCCCTCGGCCTCGGATTTGGAGATTTCTCAAACGACGCCGAAGAGCAGTCCGCTTTCAGAATGCACACCATACTCAAGGAGGTCAGTCTGGCCATGGAGATACTGAGGAAATTGCGGGCTTTGGAAGCGGGCACAGCTGACCCGGAGAACACGGGCCAGCGCAGTGGCCACTGCCTTGACTTGGAGTTCAGCTTCAAGGAGCTCAGTCAAAGAATCCAACGCGCACAGTGACAAGGGGAATATTGTCACTGAGGTGTAGGTACACGCTCTAGGGGGGAGTGCCCGTGTAGTGTGGTAAGCGCAACTCGAAACCACATGGGTACATCCGCCTCATGGTTCTCCCCAACATTGAAGAAAGGGCAGAATACCCTGCTAAATGTAACCCCGGACTTTTCACATGTTATCCCTTTGAATGCCGTTTCGGCTTAGTGACATAAAAGTGGAATAATGGGCCTTCTTGCATATGCAAGATATACCAATAAAATTGTTCCCCGAGCCTAGGTACCGTACCAAACCCTGCAGGATCCAGCAAACTGTTGATCAACAGGTTAAGAAAGTTCAATCGCAAATAAACAGTTTAAGTATTTAAACGTCTAAAATTATCAGCGTTCGCAATTTTAATCGTTAAAACGGGTTTTAACGCTTAAAACTTTTCAACGTTTAAGAAATCCTCAACGCAGACAAAATCTAATGTCTAAAATCCGTCGATCAACAGTCGAATAGATCGTTTGGCTATACGGCTCCCGTACTTAGGTACAACCCATACAGCCCATACAGCCCATACAGCCCGTACAGCCCGTACAGCCCGTACAGCCCATAACTATAGCCCATACTGCCCCCTACGTCCCACGTCACCCGTCAGAAGTCACAATAGCTTCGTTCGCGCGCCTACCTCAACCTACCTACCTACCTACCTACCTACCTACCTACCTTTTCAATTAAAATAGTCGCAACATTTCCTGTTAATAGAATAGTTAATTTAGATAGCCGTACGTACAATAATACAACATATTCAAGCCAGTTCAATTCCACTTCGTGCTATAATTTTCAATTAAACGAAATTAACTGTAAACAGCGTAGTACAGTACAAAAATAACCGTAGTACAATAGAACAACTATACCTAGTACCACAGTACACCTAGTACCGCAGTAGTACCGCAGTAGTACCACAGTACACCTGCAGCCGTAGTACTATTATTTTAGCAGCAATCAACACAACCTAGCGGTCTTCAACGTTTAAACGCTTTTTAACGCTTAACATTTTTGATATTAAAATTATTTCCAACATTAAAAAACATTTAACAGTTAAAAATTTCTAACTATAAGTTATTATCCCATTTATTTTAACACGTTAAAAATTCTCAACTATCGATTGACTACAAATTTACTGTTTATTAGCACTAGCAGGGGTTGGTACGGTACCTAGTAATAAGATTTGATTGGGTGTATGCAGTATGCAAAAAGCCCCGTTATTCCACTTTTTATGTCACTAAGCCGAAACGGCATTCAAAGGGATACCTATTTCCATGTCATGTATTTATACCTATTCGCCGGTTTGTCCATAAATCTAGTTGAGGGCCTGGTTGGCTCGTTCACAATTACCTACGCGTGGCCTTTTTTTCCTTTTCAGATGATGTGATATATCATTACTTGGCAGCATGTGTAGTACCTACCTGTGCTAACGGACAAGACGTGAGCGCTTATTATAGGTGTTAAGTTAAGTATTTTGGTAGGTGGAGTGGACCTAGCGGGGCAGTAGTATACAGCCTGAGCTGTTGCTACCCTACAGTTATGTATCTCTGGCAGGGCTAGACCCTTTATATTCCGTAGTACCGCATGAAATACCACATTTTGACCGGCAAACATTACTCCAATAGGGTCCGGTGCGTGGCTCATCTTGCCCATGCCAGCAATCCAACAATACCAACAACGATGTGACCCAAGTTTTATTCTGCACAAGGCCGCCCGCTTGTTTTGAGTGGGCTTAGTCGTTGCGCCAAGGTGAAATGTCGGGATGTCTGTAATTTAAGTACTTACGGAGTACTTACCCGGCGAAAAGCCAGTAAACCATCACAGCACCTATGCGGCCGTGTTAGCTGCCGCATAGGTAATTCACCTGTGATTTCAGCCATAGAAAACACGCGGGCCGTTCCTTAGTGTTCATTCAGCTTCTTATTAGGTAATATCTCTCGGAGTGGCTGAGCGCATTTTGAGACGTGGATGTGCCTCATGCAAGTTCCGGCTTACACGGTCTGACATTAAATGCAGATTTCATAGCATTAGAGTAGGAATAAGATAGGGCGATGGAAATGATGGAAACTGCCTAAAACTCTGTTGAAGGCCTATGGTTTTACTTAACTTGATGCACACTGTGGCGCTGCTGCGCCTGCGACCCCAGTATCTACTACGTAGGGAAGTTTTGACATGTAAACACAACGTACCTACCTGGTAGCGTACGATAGTGAAATACTTCTTTTTGAGCAGGGTTAAACGTGCCGTAGATAAGGTAAGTACTTACAGAGTATTTATTGAGTGGCGTGAGCGCGTAAATAGAGTCTGCCACTACAAAGCGTGCGCCGCCGCCTTAGGGGGTTAAGTTAGTGTTATACAAGTACTTAACTCTTGTTGGTACATGAAGTGTGCCGCACTTTAATGTTACCCTTGTTTTTTATATTTGTTTACAGTCATTTGTTTTTGTTTTAAGGTTTAATTATATTAAAATTAATAATATATATAGTTATATAATAAGTATAATTAATTATTATTTAAATAAATTTGTTTAATTATTTAAATGTAAGTTATTTAAATAATTTTAAAGTTTTTAAATAGTTTTTATATATTAATTATTGTTTTATAATAAACTTTTTTATTATATAATATAGTATTATATTTATATTAAAATATAATAATATAAATAAAACATTTTTATTTTATAAAATATTTAAAATATATTAAAAAGCTATTATTTATATATATTTTATTATTTTTATTATATTTTTTATTTTTTTTAAATTTTAATACTATTTTATTAAAATTTTTTTATTTATAATTTATTAGTTATAACTTAATAATATAAAATTTATTAACTTTTTAATAATTAATAAATATATATATAAGTTATATTATAATTTTTTTTTTGTTTTATAGTTATAAAGTTTAATTAAAAAAATAAATATAATAATTTTTTAATATAAATTTAAACATTTTATTAAAACTATATTTATTAATATAATTTTATTAAAAAAGTTAAACTTATTAAATAAATAAATTTTTTTTTAATTTTATTAAAATAAAAGTTATAATTAGTTTTAAAATATTTATATTAAATAATTAATATTTTATATTTTATTATAAAATTTAATTAAATAAATAAATATTTATAATATATTTTAATAAATTAATTTTATTAATTATTTAATAAATTAAAACTTATTATATTTAATATATATATATTTATTATTTAACGTTTAAAAAATGTTTTATTTTAATTTTTATATAATTATATTAATAAAAATTAAAAATTATATTAAATTAAAAATAATATAACTATATTATATATATATTATTTTTTTAATATTTTTTTTTTTTTTTTTTTTTTTTATATTAATATATTTTATTTTATTTTTAGCAACTATTTTTATAATATATAATATTTATAAAAAGTTTAA
>JBAWJX010000145.1:0-26547 GCA_037356095.1 Xylaria sp. Z21 | reverse complement strand
ATTTTTATTTTATTATATTTTTTATATTAATTAAAATTTAATAATTTAATAAAATATTTTATATTTTTAATAAATAAAACTTTAATAATATAATAATAATATATAAAATATTAATTTAATAATTTTTATTTTTTTAATTTAATTTTATATTAAAATATTATTTTTAAAATTTTTTAGTTTATATAAATAATTTTATTTTTTAATTTAAAAAATTTTAATTATAATATAAACTTTTTTAAAAAAATATATTAAATATAAAAAATATATATTTTATATTTATTAAAATTAAACATTTAAATTAAACTAGCATATATTAATAAAATATAAATACTGCAAATTTTGCAGTACTTATATTTTCATCCAATGTTATAAAAACAACTTACATCTACCACTCAATTGACCTACTGAATATCCTACTGGATCGCTTATTTCTGACATACTTAATCTCTGCCTGCTTAATAGGCGCATAATAAGTACTATACTTACCACTCCACTCTATGTAATGGCTAGGCAGATTCAGGGCAAACGAATGCTTCTAACAAACGGGACGACCCGCGAGCTATTAGGTAGGTCTGATCTAACACACAAAGAAATAATGCGGTTAGGAAGATATGCTGATAGGTAGTGCGGTTGTATCTTCTCCGTCGCCGTGTTATAGTGCCAGATACACTACTGTAGGTTATTGAGTCGTAGGTAGATCCCCTGAATGTGTGGGATTCCAGGGACCGAGCTAAACCAAATTGACCCATCACCAAACATATAATTTCAACGCAGAATGCGTTCGGTATGGTGCGCGAAGATGACGTGGTGCGGTATCTTAAAGTTTTATCAGATTCTACATGTCACCAGGTTGGGGGCTTTAGTCTAGACAGGTATGATAGCGGATATACCACGCGGGATTGGCAGACGGGAATCGGGTTTGACTTCTCCACGCCCATACCGCTATCCGTGTGGGTACGGATGGATACTTATATAAGACAAAATAGGACATGCCTCGGTTCGATCGGTAAGACCCCGACCCCTAGCGTCCTCGCCGCCACCATTCTTTCATAGATCGGCTTCATTACTACGGATGTCCAACAAAGATCTCTATTCATGAGTAATCGTCCTACAATGTTTCGAGAACATCCTACCGATTAGAAATTCATAAGATCCACACCATAGGACGATTAAAAGCGCCCTTATCCCGATCATGTCGCGTAAGCTCACTTCAATATTCTATCTCCGGATCAGTGCTACCAAAACTAAAACAGACATGAGAAACTAACACGCCGCGAAAGTGGCAAGTATCGCCGGCGCTGCTGCAGGAGCGCTTGCGGCGGGCATGTACCTCGATGCCCGGTTTTTTATTCGGAATGACCTCCGCCAGGGAAATAAGACAGTGCGCCTGGCGCTGGCGATGCGATATCTCGCCCAGAAGGCGCGCGAGAATAAGCTCCTACTATACAACGTACTCGAGGACAGGGCGGGTACTCCAGCGGGCGACAACATATGTCTAATATTCGAGGATCGTCAGTGGACGTACACCGAATTTTATAACGCCCTCCAGCCAATCGCCAACTGGCTGCTCAAGGACCTGGGAATCAAGAAAAATGAGGTCGTGGCCCTGAACGGGGGCAATACACCCGAATACCTCATGCTTATACTCGCCCTGGAGGCCATCGGCGCCTCATCCGCGCTGCTTAACCACAATCTCACGGGGGATGGATTAGTTCACATCGTCAAGATTTCCTCATCACGCTATATCCTCACAGACAAGGAGCTTGAGAGCACAGTTTCGCCGGTGCAGTCGAAACTGAAGGATGAAGGGTCAGAGGTGGTCTACTACTCCCCGACCTTCATAGAAATGCTCAAAGACACCGAGCCATTGCCCAAAGAACGCCGCATGGGCCTAGACCCCATGGGCACGGGTATCCTGCTGTACACTTCCGGCACAACAGGGCTGCCAAAAGGTATCATTTTGCCCCGTGGACGAGCCCTGCTAATGGGCCGTGGAATCGCGGGATATTTGCCTCTCAAGCCAGGCGAACGCTTGTACTGCTGTTTGCCGCTATATCATGCTTCAGGATTGCTGCTAGGCACCCTGCCGTGCTTTTTCTCCGGCGCCACGCTCGTGTTGAGCAGGAAGTTTAGCCATTCCACCTTCTGGCAAGAAGTCCATCGGTCGAAGGCCACACAAATGCAGTACGTGGGCGAGCTTTGCCGATACCTCGTTAACGCACCCCCAAGCCCGCTAGATCGTGGCCACAAGGTGTATCAGGCGTGGGGCAACGGCATGAGACCGGATGTGTGGGAACGCTTTCGAGAACGCTTCGGTATCGAGTGCATCAATGAGTTTTACGGGGCAAGCGATGGCATTACCACCTCGTTTAATCGGAATAGGGGCGACTTTACGCGGGGCGTGCTCGGTATACGCGGTCCGCTCTGGCATGCGCTGAACCGCGATGAGAGGCTCATTCGCATCGATCCTGACACGCAAGAGGTCATTCGAGGCAAGAATGGCTGGGCTATTGAGGCGAAGGCGGACGAACCCGGCGAGTTGGTCAATCAAAGTAGGTTATCCGGACGCCGAAATGAGACCGGAAGCTAACTCCAACCCATCATAGTGAACCCGGCCTACCCGGATCGGGGTACACCCCAGTACTTCGACAACGAAGTCGCCACGAAGAAGAGGCGCGTATCAGGCCTATTCAAGAAGGGGGACCTCTGGTTCCGATCTGGCGACCTGTTCAAAATAGATAGCCAGAGCCGCTTGTATTTCGTCGACCGACTCGGGGACACCTTCCGCTGGCACTCGGAGAACGTGTCGACGTCCGAGGTTAGCGACGTTATCGGCAAATCTCCGCAAGTAGCCATGGCCAATGTCTACGGGGTGTTGGTGCCGAATGCAGACGGGCGGGCCGGGTGTGTAGCCCTAGTCCCTGCCGAAGGCCTGGAGAATAAGATAGACCTCGCCGCACTCGCCACACACTGCCTTTCTAGTCTTCCGCGGTACGCTGTGCCGCTCTTCGTCAGAGTTACTAAGGACCTGGAATTTACCGGCACACACAAGCTCCAGAAACAAAAGCTGCGATCTGAGGGAATTGACCTCGCTGCCATCAAGGCGTCAGGCGATGATCAGATGTATTGGCTGCCCCCGGGAGCTAGTGCGTATGTGCCGTTTGAACAAAGAGATCTTAATGAAATCAAGGCGGGGAGGGTCCGGCTGTAACAGGAGACGGTTCATACAACAGGCACTGCGAAAGATATCTTATCCACTATCCTCCATTCTTTCCCACGATATATGGGCGTGCATGAAATAAAATTGCATCCCACTTCAGGGCATACGCATGGGTTAATAGTAGTATGTGTATGGAGAGAGTGAGCCGTTGTAGGCTAGTCAGTAAGCCAATAGCAAGGCGAGGGCCTCGCTCGCTATCAGTTAGTGTATCGCTAGTAGTGCGATAATGCCTCGTAGACTAGCCTAAAATAGCCCAAACTAGGATAAAAATCAAAGAATAGCAAAAACCAACTAAACCAGTGTACTACTCTTCTTAAATCAGTCCTATGGGGAGGTGAGCGGGTGAATTTTGTGATGTATTCGGTGCGTAGGTGCCTGCGGCGGGCCGTGTAGCTGCCTCGGCTCTGTGACTTCGTATAACTAAGCACTAAATGCGACACCTAAAACAATAGGTACTTTAAATACATAATGTACTACTAGAAAAGCTATTGTAAGGTAGCTGAAGGATGGAGTAATTGACACAGTAGTCACCGTGAAGGGTAGTAATAAGCACTGTCTCTCGCAGCTGCCCATAATGTACAGCAATACAAGCAACTATAGAACGGAGGAATACCTAGTATGTATTGTATTGCTTGACCAGCGAGGGCCTGCCTACCTATGGCCAGCAGTGTGACGGATAGCTAAAATATCTTAATATACCCTGGTCCGTTTGCAACCCCACACTATGCTGTACAGCTGCATAGTAGTTAGCTGATTGGCGCCAGGGGAATACTGTATGGAACCAACCAGGGGTTAAAAAAAGTACTAGTGAAGCCGCAATCGGCGCCATTTCTTGGCGGTCCGACTCCTACCCTGCTCCGAGATGTGATGGTGCTTGGGCCAACTCGATACCCACCTGGTGGGTAGGTATAGTATGCATGGTCCTTACCGGGCTGCCAGCCGGCATGCATGTCTTGCCGCCTCACGTCCGCACAATCCTAGTCTCCCACATAACTAGGTAGCTTCAGCCGCTATCCACCCCCAAACCCCCAGGAGCAAGGTCATATAAAGGTCCAGGCCTCACTACACTGGAACTTCTCCACACATTTTAGCTGGTCCATGGTCCTCGCTGGCCGAGCAATACATTCACTCACTCTCCGCTCTACCTATTTCCACACTAGTTAGTAGACTGCAGACCACGCACTCGAACAGCCATTATATAATTAGGAAGGTGTTTGCTAGTAAGTCTCGATATACGGGGACGGCCAAGCTAGTCCCACCCAGGGATCCGTACTACATTCCCTATTATCCCAGTCCATTAACGGGAGCACCCTACCGGAGCCATATGAGTGTCAAAGGTATAACAATAAACTTAAATTAAGCATAACACTTAGCCACACCATGAAGTGTCACGCAACCACCTAGCAAGGCTAATTCAGGTCAAGTTAGACAAGACCAGTGTGATCGGACTGCGCAAGGTCGACCAAGTTATCAGTTTGAGATACCTTTAACGACTTCCTGGCTATAGTGAAATAACCAAGCCTACCACATCAGCGGATACATCCAATTAAATCGTAATACTGGACTCGGATCGTATCGGCCCGTTCGGACAAGCTTTTGTTGGTATACCTTGCATATGCAAGAAGCCCCGTTATTCCACTAGTTATTTTAACAAGGGAGTCGAAAAGACAATAGCATTATATGTATAAATTTTTTTATTAAACTAATAAAAGACTACGCTTCAAGTAGAATGCTCATCTATAATGTGAACTTTAAGCTATTATCATCTTGTATCATTATGGTCTGTTGACATTTCAACTACTTGAAATCGTTATATTGGTTTTCTCGAAACGTGATACCTGGCAGGTCGAGATCTATCAACTTTCATGCTTGGCGGCCCGTAATATAGGTTAGGCTAGCAAACGATGTGAGACATGAGGGGCTACCTAAGTACCGACACTGAATCCTTCGCCCATCCCCTATTCGCTAGTGTAGGGTCTGTCCGGAAGACTTATGACGCGTAACGGGTAATATAAAGACAATGGCGATTCCTTTAGCGTCCGAGGGTGGGTAGTCCCGCTTTCTCCTTTGAAGCTCGTGGACCCCGCGGTTTGCTGATATTACTTACACGCAAATTAACATGGCCATGGAAAACGACAACAAAGATGTCCTCTCGAAGGCTGTCAATATTATAGATCCTGGAGTTGTAACGAGTGTGGCCAACCGAAAAGCGACTAGATGATGTACGGGTGCTAACTGTAGATAGAACTCCCTTCAGGGACGAAAGCGTTGAAGATCTGCCCTCATGGCGAGAGCCATTGGACCCGTACTGCCCGTCTTGACACGGAATTTAATGAGGACGAGAAGGTTTATTTCCTCAAGGTAAGGTCATTCCATCCTTATTAGATTAAACAATGATGCTGACCTCCTAAGAGACATCATTCGGCGAGCGCGGTAAGACGATGATGTCGAGCGAGTTTCATTGTATGACGACTATATATGGCATCATGCCTGATCTCGTGCCTAAACCTATTGCATGGGGCACCTATTCTAGCATATGTGATGTGCATTTCTTCCTGTGTGATTTTCGGCCGATGACAGGCGAGCTTCCTGATCTTGAAACCTTCCCAACAAAAATGGATAAAATGCACCGTGCTAGTGTTTCCCCAAACGGAAAGTTTGGCTTCGATATGGCAACTTTCCATGGGAACATTCCCGTCAATCATGGCTGGTAGAACACATGGAAGGAATACTTCACTAAAACGACTCGGGATTTATTTGAACTCGAACAAGAGGCACAGGTTGGTCTAATGCGGCTCCCTTTATTTGTTACCATACTCCAGTTAGAGCGTCACCATCCAGCTTGGACATCGGTCCCTCGTTCCTTATACTTCTCATTAGATAGAGCAACATGCTAACTAATGTCGCCTACAGGGTCCGAATGAAGAAATCAAGAGACTAATGGTTCCATTCTTCGAAAAGGTAGTCCCACGCCTGCTTCGGCCATTGGAGACTGGTGGCCGGTCCATTCAACCCTGCCTCATCCACGGTGATCTATGGCACGGCAATGCATCTGTGGATAAAAACACGCACAAAGCAGTCATTTTCGATGCGGCATCTTGCTATGCTCATAATGAATGTAAGATATTTACCGAATCTAGCAGGCCAAGTAAGGTTGACATGACTAGATGAGCTCGGGGTCTGGCGCCAACAATGGAACAAGATAGGGATGAAATACCGAATGCGCTACCACGATAGTTTCCCCAAGTCACAGCCGGAAGGCGACTATGATGATCGTAATGCTTTGTACGCAACGTACGTATTCCCCGCACGTTAGAACATGACAAGGCTTTTGGGAGTCAGTTTCACTTACGCTGCTTAGCCGAGTCAATCTCCTCGATTCGATCCTGTACAAGAATGAGGCCAGCTACAGAAAAATGTAAGTGACCTACACATTTACTTGAAAGCCAAATGACGAAGAAGGCTCTTCCAGTGACTAGATCTCACACTCTTTAGGCTCATTAAGAGTATGCAAGGACTAGTGGAGAAGTTCCCCCAGGGACTAGATACATGTGAAAGCTGATCGCGAATTGTCGGTAAATCGCGAAGGCGATGATATCAGTCACGTGTCTTGTAGACAGATGTATGATCGTCTAGCTTATCATCTAACTTGAAAAACATTTTGTGCACTTTCTGAGTGATGTAGACGAATGTTGGGGATAGCAAAATGGTAGTACATGTCTTCGACTCGTACGCAGAATACCATCGTGATGCTAGTCTCCCTGTTCTTTCCAACAGCTTGTTTTCCATCACCTAGTGTCGTCGGGCAGTTTCTTCAGTACTAGGAGTGGAATCATTAGCTGTGTGATGATAATCGAGCGAGGCTCGATGTATCTCGCTCTACTAGTTAAACCACAAGTTTAGTAGGCGTATAAACCATGTAGTTCTGATTCCGATCTTAGATCTACTTGTACGGTGAATCTGCCGAGAAGACAGATCTTAGCTGGCGTGGCGCGTGGCCACCTAGGTCTGCCACCTCTCCCGGCTGGGTCGCGTCCCCTGTCACGCTAGTTTCCACTTCTCCACCGAAATTTGAGGGATACCAGCAGGGGAGTAATCTACCCGTAATACCTACCGTATGTACTTGATCGTTGCGATACTTCAACCACCCCCTAACCCATTAGCTTTAAAGCTGTATTTTGTGTCTGTTGCAAACTGTCGCGACTTTTCTTAGTGTATAAATTAGGGGAGAAAAAATCTTAGTTAGGCAAGTTACTTATTTAAGCGACCTATAAAGATTAGACCAGCCGCCCTTTTTAAACAGACGCGTTTGCTATATTAATTATACGTAGCTAGTAGTTTAAGCAATAGGCGGTTTTCGAGCCGTACTTGTAGAAGTATTGCAACAATTAAGTACATGCGGTATTAGTGGATTGTTCGACTAGCGGAGCAGGGGACGCGACCCAGCCGGAGGAGGTGGCAGACCTAGGTGGCCTCGCGTAGCCCTAGCCAGGCACTAAGGCTGGTAGCTTGACGGACCGGTCGAGATAGGTATTAGATGGGTGGTGTTTGACAGATACCTACCTTATAGCAGACTCATACCTAGTCCCATCCCCCACTTCCCGCTTCACATGGTTAAGGTGAGGATCCATGGCCCATTGCTTACCTACTGTAGAATAGTCACAGTGTATCCCTTTAAAGGCTGCCTCGACTCCGTGACTTTGTATAAGCACTAGGCCAGGGCGACCAATCCAATCAAATCCATGGATTCGGGATACCTTCCCCTCCCCACATCTCGCCCAATTATACCCCTGTAAAATGTACTACAAGAATGGGTATTTGATAAAGGTATAAATATACTGCTAAAAGCTACTAAGTGTATGCTTAAACAATATAGTCGATCTACGCAAAGGAGGATGTGGAACTACAGGGGATTAGAGAAAAGTCATGGAGCCAAAGCAGCCCTCAAAAGGATAGGATTAGCAGGGATGTTGTTGTATTCTTCATGGGTACTGTAGGTCCTTCCAAACCTAAATGCACACTGTATCTGCCCACGCTCGTATCTGCAGTGGGATTACCGCAAAGGCCCTGTTGATTTATTTCTGCGTGACTTTTTTCAACCCCGAGTTTAAGTAGTTCTACATCCCCCTTGTGCTGATTAGTTACATCATTTAAACTAGCTTTTTACTAGCATATATATATACATATATTTAGCTAGTAATGATTTTTCTAGCAATACATCTAACAAAGGTATAATTAGGTGAGATCTGCGGGGATAGCGAAGTATTTTGAATCCATTGATTTGATTGGCCTTTTGCCCTGGCCTAGTACTTATACAAAGTCAGCGGCACTTAAAGGAATCCCTCTGGCGTAGATTAACTACGTTGTTTAAGCGCATAAATACTAGCTCTTAGCAGCATGTTTATATATTTAGCAAGTAACTATTATTTTAAGAGTTACATTTTGCAGGAATACAGCTGTGCAATTAGGCGAAATCTAGTGAAGAAGCAAAATATCCCAAGCCCATTGATTTCATTAGATGTATCAAGCCTACCTAGAGCTGTCACGGAGCCGAGACAGCACTTAAAAGGATTGTGGGGGCAGGTACAACAAACAGTGTACCGCATTACCTCAGTTCTTTTGGAACTGCCCTAGAGCGCTTCCGAATCTGCCGAAGCTGTCAAACTTCCGGGACCTCCTCCTATTGGCTGTAGCTATGACGCAATATTTTTGAACCAAGATTTGTGTTGTTGATGCACCCAATCAATCCCTTTTTACCCAGATCTGTACCAGACTTTGCTCTCCTTGGCATCTGGGGAAGATTTTAGGGCAGTTCCAAAAGAACTGAGGTAATGCGGTATAAAGGTTACCCCTCACGGTGGCTTCTAGGTCTTCCTCCATAACCTACAACATCAATAATCTACACAATGGCTTAACGGGGTAGAACGCTTCTGCCCGTAGAAAGCTCGAACTCTTCTTTAATAAGCTACAGTTATAACACTATCTTTGAACTACATAAGTAAGTTCTTCTTGTTGGTATACCCAACCGAAACACTTTTTGGGTCTAGATCGTACCAAACTTTACTATGCTTGGCGTCTAGGGAGCTTTTAGGGCAGAGACGAATTGGCAGGGGCTTTACGGTATTGATACGATCCAAGAGTTGATCTCCGGTTTGCATGGCAACAGGGGTATTAGCAGTGAGATAACTATCTTTTGCGTCTTGGTACAAGAAGAACATAGGTCGGAGTGCCAAGAAACCACACATAGGTGTGTTGGCAAGTAGGCTTTTTTGGTGGTATGTGTGGTTTTTTGGCACTCCAACCCTGGTATGCACTTGGAGTACTTTGTCACGAAGGCTTGTGAAGCAACTAAAGATACACTTGTAAGCTATGAGGGTTCATATGTGGGAAAGTGGCTACATAGTGATTCCAGGATCTTCCACGTACTCAATTCAGGTCTGGATGCCTACTACCTATGTAGTAGTGTGTGTAATTAAATGATTATTTTGAGGCCACCTAGACTTGCCACCTCTCCCGGCTGGACGTCCTCCCCTGCTACGCCAAGTCCCCACTTAGTTTGCAGGAGTGCTCCACTCCCTACCAAAATTTGCTAGGGATACCAGCAGGGGAGTAATCCACTCGTAATACCGTATGTACTTGATCGTTGCAATACTTCTACATACAAGTACGGCTTAAAGGTTGCTAAGTTAGCCAGATCGTACCTACAGCTTAAACTACTAGCTACAACAAAATAGTATAGTTTATATAAATGGCTTAAATAATTAACTTGCTTAATTACGCAAGGTTTTTTTTTATTTTATACACTAAAAAAGTTGCGACAGTTTGCACGCGATACACCTCAAGGCTAATGAGTTAAAAAATAGTTGAAGTATCGCAGCGATCAAGTACATACAGTATTGGTGGATTGTTTAACTAGCGTGGCAGGGGGTGAGGTCCAGCCGGGAGAGGTGGCAAGTCTAGGTGGCCTCATTATTTTGATCCACAAGTGAAATACCCAGCGAGATCGCTCGTGCAGCTGTATACTGTAAAGGCCGTGAGTTTACGAAGTACTGTACAGCATACGGAGTACATACTGTAATTAATTGCGTACATATAGTAATGCCATCCCAGCAGCTCCACTATGCAGATCATAACCTGCCCCACCTCGGCCGAAAGCTGCCGAAGGAACACCCGTGTACTTATTGATGTATGGGTGTACCCTGGGCACGTACACGTTAACCGCTTATCAGGTATTTTGAATGCCCCTTTGTGTGTGAGGTTTACCACTTCTAGAGGGCGTTCCGTAGTCTACTAGTACGTAGGCTACAGATCAGTCTCTAAGTGGTGGTTGTATTGGGAAAGGTCTACTGGGAAGGATTCCCAGTAGGCTATGTACTTATAGGTAGGAATACCTAGTGAATACACATGCCTGGTGGGGCTAGGCTCCCACCATCTATTGTGGTCCAGTTGGATCCACACCTTTGCAAGCCAATGGAATCAACAAAGATGCAATACAGCAGTACTTCGATTTCCCCCAAATCTCACCTGTTTAGTAATAACCCGCATGCTAAATGTAATAGCTAGAATAATGTTTACTTTTAAAAGGTACATTAATATGCTGCTGAAAAGCCGCTATCTGTGCACTTAAACAATGTAGCTGGTCTACGCAGGGGACTTTAGATTAGCTACATACGAAGGTCATGCAAGTTAGGTGGTTAGGAAGGCACAGTGGACTAGCACTACGCACTATAACCTACTCCCACACCTAGTATTCATACTATAGTCTCCATACCTAATACAACACACTTTTGGTCCACACTACTATTCTATGCATTGCACGAACACGCTTGCAATAACAATTCTAGCCGCTAGCATTTCGATGAACCTTATTTAATCTCCAGCATGAGCATACTCGATTGAAACCAAGGTATAGGTACACGGTATACATACTAGGTAGCTTGCAGAGGTAGCCACCATGTCCCAATTATTGCTGGTTGGGTACCTACATAGATACATGGGTATCTAGAGGAGAGGCGGTCTTATTAAGCCTTGCTTGTCTTAGCAATGCCACCTTTACAGTCATAAAATTGATCATATGATTGATATCATAGTTTCTGAAACAAGGAATTTTATTAAGCTATGCGCGGCCCTGGATTGCGGGCGTTCATCTAAGGTCTAAGGTAGCCCTCAAAATACCTCCCCTTACTTAGATCTTCTTCAAGATCATACCTATATTGTTTAAGCATATTTTATGCAACCAAACATCTTTATGTATGCGCTTAATATATATATATATAAACAAAGATACGATCGAAGAAAAGGGCATATAGAACTAACGGGGTCTTAAAAAAGCTCCAGTACCGAAGCAGGATAGCCACCTGAGGGGGACCTAACTTTAACATCTTAGTTGTAATACTACAAACAAAAAGGTGCAGTTATTCAGTGATAGGAACCAGCCATAAATTTCCTATAATACCGTACTATCATACATCGAACCTAGCAGAATGCCGAAATTTTGAACGGACTGGCCTAGCTACCACTTGAGTTCCAGGGCGTCTAAAAACGGGCTTCCCCCCTCCCCTCTATAGGTAGGTAGGATCAGATACAACCGCATGCGTCAGGGAGGCAACGCCCTATGATGTGATACAGCCGGGGAAATTGAACCTGCGATAAGGGCCACCAGCACCAATGGCCGATACTGCGTTAATTCTATTTGTTGCCATGGTTGCCGAGCATGAATGGGGTAGCCATTCATATATGCCATGCTTAGAAACGGGCTTACCAGATTGAACCCAGCCGAGGAAGAGGGGGTGAGGCTCTACAAAGCGATATAGGATACCATCACACCTGTTTCCCCGCTTCGGATATCTCTGGGTCTCTAATTCTAGTCAAGTTAGCCTTTTGCGGCGAATGCATCATGCTGTCATTCTCCCAACGCACGGGGAACAACACCAACATGAATCACGCTAATCACGCTCACATTCACGATGGTCGTCGTAAAGCTTTCATTGAGCGTGCTTCCGCTAAATGTAACATTCAAGTATCCCTAGACATTGATGGCGGCATGCTTGATTTTCTACCCAACGACGAGGAATTCAAGAGCGTCCCTGACCAGAAGTCGCTGCACCATGCCAGCCAGAGAACAGCCTGTCAGACGGTCTGGATCTGGACTGGTGTTGGGTTTTTCGATCACATGCTCCACGCCCTTGCGAAACACGCGGGTTGGAGCTTGAGGGTCCGCACCGTGGCCGATTTGGCAAGTTGGTTATTCCCACTCATAACCCTTAAAATCGAGAACGCTGTGCCTGGTCCTTCTAACTCAACCTATAGTCGATGATCATCACACTGTCGAGGAGACTAGCTTGGCCCTAGGCTCTGCCTTGACTGCCGCCCTTGGGGACCGGACAGGGTTGGCACGCTACGGCTTTTCTTTCGCTCCGCTCGATGAAGCCCTTTGCCGGGCTGTCGTCGATCTCTCAAACAGACCTTTCTTTGTTGGGGAATTCGGTTTCCAAGGGGAGAAAATCGGCGATCTGTCGACCCAAATGGTGTGGCATGCTCTACAGAGCCTCAGCCAGACTGGGGGTATCACCTTACACGTGGATGTCCTCAGGGGTAATAACGATCATCACCGTTGCGAAGCCGCATTCAAGGCACTTGCATTGGCGATGAAAATGGCTTGCGAGCGTATTCCACATCTAGCAGGCGAAGTCATCAGTACCAAAGGTGTCTTGTAATAACTCATTTACGATGTTGGCTTAAAGCCGACACAAGCGAAAACGTCGTTGGGGAGACAGGGAAAATTGCAAGAAAATCTGAAGTAATATATACAGCCACGCATCATCGTTTCACGAAATACACATGTAATCTCCGCCCCAACGCCTTTCCACCTCGCTTGATTGCATGCCATCTCCTGTGCAACTGCGACCAAGCCAATTCTCGGGAGCCTGGATCACCCAGCCGTAGAGCATTAACAGATAGTATCATAGAATATTTCTGAGAAGTTATTATCAATCAGCGAGGAGAAGCTTTCATACCAATCAGCAAGCTCATCGTCATGCTTTCCCGAATCGTTCCGTCCGCTGGATCTCTGTGCGACTCGCGTTTTGGCAATCTCAAGGGGAGTCTGCCCCGCATCATCCAATGTGTCAATATCCAAAGACTCTATTATACCTTGATAGCGAGCCAGAACTTGTAAGGTAGGAATGTCGGCGAAAGCAGCGATAATATGAAGAAATTCCCTGCCACCTTTCATGCGCCCAAGGTGACTAGCTCCTCTTGCGAGCAGGTCATCGACCGCTTTAGGGATGTTATGGACAAGAGCTATCATAAGGGGCGTCATGTGATCCTCATCCATCTGATTGATATCCAAGCCATGCCTTAGGAGGCAGTCGAGGCGGGCAGTGTCGTTCCAATTCCACCGTATTGTGAGATGAATACCGGTCCAACCTTCGAGCGATTGTCTTTGCGGGTTTGCTCCGTGCGCAATGAGTAGATCAAGACTGCGCACTTGAACATTTTTGAAAAAATACATTGCTCGCAGAAATGGTGTCTCTCCAAATTTATCAGTTCGGTCAGGCTCAGCGCCTGCATCTAGCAAGAGCTTAAGGCAATCATGGTCTCCACCTTTGACCCAGTGATGCAAGGTGATCCTACCCTGTTTGTCGGCTAGATTAGGGTCTGCCCCTTTCCTGAGAAGCTGCCGCATGGTGCTAATATCGCCACGAGTCGCAGCCCACGCCAGTGCCGTCATACCTATCAGGTCTTGTGTATCTACACTAGTTCGTGTTGTAGCCAGTAATGAGTCTGCTATCGTTTCGTTGCCAATCCCAAGAATGGCGGCGTGAAGGTTAGTCAGACTAAGAGATTCAAGATCAGCACTACTGCCAAACATGTCGAGTAGCTCTTTGGTAAACATTTGGTGATCTCCGTGCCGGAGGAAGCCGGTCCACACGTAGGTATATGGAGTCCTATCTACTAGTCAGCTAAGCAACGACGCATCGCCCTATTCGGCTAGAACATACATCATACACTGGTCTTCTTGTCTAATGTCAGACCCAGCATCAATTAACATTCTTACAATCGCTGTGCTCTGTGGTGACTGGCCGCTGTAAAGCCTAAGTAATTGAATTCATCCTTGTATGTTAAAACTCACTGGCAGAATATCGACCACTACTTCGGATTAGCTTTTGCAATCAAGGCAGTAGATTGTGACATACTGTCAGCAGTGATTGGCCATCTTCGTTAATGTCAAGAACTGATGCTCGGCCATCTTGAAGCATTTTCCGAACCGCCGGTAAGTTTAAAGCTGATAGCGCTTTAAAAACTGGATCTGTTCTAGGTCGTACTCTCAGTAGACGTAGTTGGTACTCTGGCGCAGCAGTGAAGGATATTGCCCAACGCCGCATCCACCAATTAGGAAATATATATGTAACTGAGAACATCAAATTCCTCTTGGATTGCTTTATGCACGATTTAGAGTCACAGGGTACCGAACATTGAGGGCTTGCCTGGTAGCCGACAAATAGAGACCCGAGAGCTCGATCAAGTAGTTGGGGTGTCTTCGTATTCCATTTGAACTTACGATGGCATACACAAGAACAGGCTGGGGGACATTTATTCTGCGGGCTAACTAGTACCTCAGTCACGTCTTGGTCTTGCCCTAACGCCAGGGGTCGATTTCCATAACCCACGATTGATGACCGCTCGCTGATCGAACCTATTGGATTCCACATCTGCGAGGCCGAGGCCGAGGGACCAATGCTCTCGGCGTATTGCTCTTCCATATTCAGCGATTCAATTTGAGAAAGATGAATGGCACTATCACTCATAATTGATACTTTCGAGAGAAAGGCTGCCATGGTGCTTTCGAGCTGCTGAACGCGAAAATCCAATGAGCTTGTTGTAGTCCTAGGACTCTGTTTAGTGAGCGGGTATATGAGAAGGTATAGCAGTCGTACCACGTGAGAACGTTTGTAGCGGCAACCAAATTGACCTTCGCAAACCGGACACGCTCTTTCATCTTGGCGATGGTCGGCTCGGCCCTCATCCACGAGAGACGATCTAGTTTCTTGGTGCTAATATTGACTAGCTTTTCCTCTATGAGACTTTCCAAGTCTAATACGGCGTCTCGAGCTTCCTCCAATGCTGTGGTGATATAGACGTGGGCAGTCCCTGGAGGAGGGGCGCGCTCGCCACCTTTATGGATCTCTTCAATTGCACGTACGGCAAGTGATAGATCTGCTAGTTCATTATTGAGCTGTAGTAAACTTGCAGGCGCGCCTTTGAGGAGTGCAAGTTTTCGAATTGTCTTAGTAACACCATTACCAGCTCCAATGATGGTGATTATAGCACAAGTGATACTCAATGGATCCATAACGGTCGACTGATTGCGTAATGCGAATCTTTTACACAGGTGATGTGATGCGCACGATGCCTTGCACTCTCCAACTTGCGATAGAAAGATGCGGGGTACAGAAAGTATTGGTGAAGTGCCACCACCATTCAGGATCAAATTGTCCGTAGCATGAAGATTGTCTAGAGGTCTCACTGCTACACAATCCATATTGACAGGGCTATATCGCCTAACGCCCGATTGCTTGGCAAATGGAGAAGCTCGTTGCTGGTCAGACGCGTTGCTGCCACATGCCGAAAACAAAAATTTGCATAATAAGGTAGTAATGAAGATAATAGGCTCCCAGTATTCATCCCTCACAGCTCAGCAGCCACGGAAGAAGAAGTGGGTATGTGACCAATAACCTAGCACCTCAAAAGTGAGGCTGTCACTTTAACGAGCGAAATGAGTATAGATTTTTTTGCGGCATTGGCACAACCTGCTCGTATATATTCGTATCTAGTAATCCGGCGATAATGCAAAGGCCAATGCTACTAGAAAGCGCAAAAAACCAACATTTGCGATCCTTGTTACCATATATTGTACATCTTCGTTTTGGCCGCATGTAACATTTCGTCCACCTCCTAAATGCAGTCTCAGGCAGGCTCCTGGCTCCCCCGCTCCTTCAGCAGCCAGCTCGGTCGGTCGGCATGATCGCCGTCCAGATTTGGCAATGACTTCAGCACCCAATACCACCCCAAGTAAAAGACCAGGATTACCGTCGGCTGGAATCACTTAACATATAACGCACTCTCGTTCCACATTCATCTAGTAATTTTATTGAGCATCGCCCACTCTTAGGTATAGCAGGCCCAGCCAGGCTATGGCAACATGGCTTATTACCTAAGAGTAGATTATAGAGCTATTCCATGCTTCAACGTTCCCTACTTATTACTTGTATATAGGTGTTGACTGTTGGAATAAATCTAGGAGCGCTGGGTGGCGACCATCCTCTGGATAGGCGCCTAGAAGTTATGCTCTCAGCCCCCAAAGCTACACACATCAAGGGCTTGATGCTTAGGTGTATTACGATAGAGCGGTCTTCTAGCCACATACTTAAGCCACATGAAGTGTGGCTTGAAGTCTATAAATTTGCGCGAGCTTCACAGAACTCTTCTAGTCATGGATTTTACCTTCAATCTTTAGGAGAAGTTATTTCTTTTAGCCCTTTCCCTTTACTTGAAAATAGGCGAAGGCTCCTCTACCTGAGAGGTGCTATATATGCAGCCACCGGGCCTCTAGGGGCGGGCGCACGGCCTGCTTCATTATAAGAACTATATTCGCTTTTAACCAGAGCTTAAAATTGAAAAATAAACATGTTCTGGACAAAGAGTACGGGATAAATTTACCCTCCAGCTTAATACAGTCAACTGATAGCTGGCTTCGAAGAACAAAGTGTTTAAGTCCGTAGTCTTTCTACACATTGCCTTCTCTAAGAGAACGGCTCTCCTCGATAACTTCAGCTATCGTCTTTTTTTTATAACTAAATATCCGTTAGTTAGTCTTTGATATCGGATTAGATAGTTGCGATAGTTGCTTACAATAGATCTTGTGTTATCCCCAAAATCTCCTTCCAGTCCTTGAATTCAGTAAAGACCAGGTTTTGTTCCTTACAGTATCTGACGAGATCTTTGGCATTTGAGATATTAGTTGTAGGTCCGCAACTCCGTTGAAATAGAGAGAAAACCTATAGTCCAGTGGTTGATTCAGGAAGTCTGTACCTTGGCCCTCCTTAGCAAACAAGAGATCTGTCTCTCTTGCCGCACTCATGTCACTCACTCCGTCCCCTGCGTACAGAAGTATTGGCCTCAAATCCTCAGGCAATTCTTCTCTGTGTTTCGCGTAAGGCCGAATTGCGCTTGACTTATCGTTTCCATAGTCGCTATCATCCTGGAATTGTACTTTCCAACCACCGCCTTCATCATTAATTGTCTTGAAACCTTCCCTCACAACTACTGAGTTGGCAATGATTTCGATACCGTGGAGTTCATGGCCGATCGCCACGCTAAGCAATTCTCGAATAATTGGCGTGAGCCCTCCTGAAAGGATGACGATCGGGATTGAGACCGAGATACACCATTGGTAGAAGGCGATGAAGTGCTCATCTAGACTAACATGAGTCAAGATCTTTTCCACGCACTTGTTGAATGGCGTCTTGATGCTCTCAAATTGTTCCCGGCTAACTTCACTATGAAATAATAAAAGATTCAGTTAGTAAAGTCAAACCTAAACATTCTTAAAAGTGATAGACACGGGAAATCCTTAGGACCCCTTTTTAGAAGAGTGTCCATTTGCCACTGATTACAATGAAAATAGGACGAACCGGTATGTCTTTTTACCATCATACACCGCCTGGAAATCCTCTTGCATCCTTGCATACCCGTACCCTTCATTCTCGATCTGCTCAAATCAATTTTAGCTACGATATTAACAAGCTTTCAGAGTTTTTTTTACCAGCCAGTCGCACGAATCGATTTTGGTAATGGTGCCGTCGAAGTCGGTGAAGAAAATCATCTTCGGTTGTTGGTTCATGTAGTCTGGGAACGGCATTGTGTGTCTTGTTTTGCTATCGCTAGAGAGTTAGCCGAATCATAATGCTTTTAGGACACGAACATAAAATTCTTGAGGAAGGGATCATAAACCGAGTCGCATAAACGTCAAGGATGGAGTGAGAATGGTGTGAGCGGTTTAGCTAGAGTTTCAGACAAGGTTCAATGTTACGCGGCATTCATGCGGTATGACTGAGCTTACGTATATTGAGACGGTGCGGGTGGCACGGAGGCCAGGGGCCTCTATTGATCAGCTAAGTCAGACTGCGTTGGATTTGTCCTATATCAATAAGTAACCCCCTAGACCTAGTTTTCTTTTTCTATAGTTAGCGAGTTAGCTGGCCCATAATAGGAGCTTCCTCCTACCAGAATTCAAGACCCGTATTACCCCTGTACCCTCTATAAATCTCTGGAAGTGCTTAAGTACGACAATGATCGCGCCTCCAGAGTACGGTACGTGTTGAATAGCACGAGCCTTTTCAATATTTGCTACCCTCGCTTTCGATATCGTCTTGTCCTCTCTATCAATGATCATGTGGACCTAGCTGCAAATTCCAGTCCTTCGAGAATCTCCTTCGGTAAAGGTTTATTACTGGTGCTTGGTACACATAACTAAGTCAGAATCTTTTTTTTAATTGCTCGGTAAGGCTTTTCACTGAGACATGCATCTAGGGAAGTAAGTGAGGGAGAGAGGGAGACAGAAGTCTGAGGTATCGTAATATGATCGATCAAAATGTTTGAGACAGTTTTATCCCTAGCTTTATCGGTATTCACTGGACGTCTTTCTCCTCGATGGCATACACATCCGTCCAATACAGGTTCTCAATTTGAACCCATATGGTCTCTATACATGACGGAATGTCATCAAGCACCCGAATCACCCGAATCGAAACAATGAATGTCGACACCGAATTCGATCGAGAGTTTCAAGAGCCGTCAGCCTTGGCACTTATAAACGCTATTAGACCTGAGTGGAAGACTTCACCAGGCGAAATAAGGGTCGAACGTTTGGTTGGTGGTATCCCAAATGCTGTAGGTAATTAAATGCAAGTCCTTCCTTGTTTCTTGGTAGCTAATTGATGGAATTCAAGATGTTTAAAGTTAGCAAAGAGGCGCCAGACAAAACCCAGGTTGAAATTGACGAAACCGCCGTCCTACTACGCGCCAATGGTGATGAGCCCAAAATATTGGTGAACCGCGACTTAGAAGCATACACACATGAGATGCTAGCAGAGAGGAACCTCGCAGCCCCGCTGTTCGCTCGATTCAAGAATGGCCTGCTTTATGGCTATGTCCCAGGTCGGGTATGCCATGTCCAAGATCTGGCTCAAGAAGAGGTCTGGAGCTCTGTTGCTTCGAAGCTAGGCGAATTTCACGCAAGAATGCCGCGTGACAATCTCGGAGTCGACGGTAACAGGTACGCTACTAATTATTGCTAATTTATAAGCCTGATCTTACGCTATAGTAGTATGAATGCCGGAATCTCGATACCAAATATCTGGACTATCATGCAGAATTGGGTGAATGAGCTACCATCAGCAACACCTGAGCAGGATCAAAAGCGAAAAGGACTCCAAACTGAACTTCTGTGGTCTATGGAGAAGCTGAAAAATGTTGGAAGTATAGGCGAACAACCTGTGAGTATCTTGGCGGCCGACTTCAAACACTCTGGCGATCTTTGGAATGAAGATAAACTAACTTGTGTTTCGCTGTTAGTACGTGTACGGCCACTGCGACCTTTTGTCTGGGAACATCATTATCTCCAAAGAAGCCCAGACGGACCAGGACAGCGCTAATAGCCAAGAACTCCGAATAACGCCGGCTCAGGTTCACTTCATAGACTACGAGTTCGCGATGCTCTGTCCCGCGGCTTTCGATATTGCCAACCACTTTTCTGAATGGGGAGGCTTTGATTGCGACTACGAAAAACTGCCTCGCCAAGCAGTACGTAGGAAGTTTATCAATCAATACCTCGTAAGTTACGTAGAACATACGGGTATTTCACTTCCAAACTTCCAAGAGACAGCAGATAAATTGGCTGTCGATGTGGATCAATATAGAGGCATCCCGGGTCTATGGTGGGGTATACACGGTCTCGTGTCGGTTTTGTCGTCTAAGATTGAGTTTGACTGGATTGGGTATTCGAACAAAAGGTTAGCTGAATATCGGGGCTGGAAGGCTAAGGAAGAAGGGTTTGATTTGATAGAGGGCGAAAAGGCAACTTCCAGAGAGGATTCATGGGCTCGGGAGTGATTGATAATCTAGTAGTGATATAGTGGATTGTTAACTCTCGATATACAACGCAATCGTACTAGTAGCAGTGCGTTTTAAAGCCTTTATCTGGATATTATAGATGAATTCATTACTAGTATCGTAGATGATTTGACCAATTTCAGGATATTCCTTGTTCCGCGACCTTGAGTTCATTCTTGCATTTTCCCTCGGGGCGAGTCCAATCGTCTTACTATTTGATAACGCTACCTGCATAGTCAGAACTGACGGCGCATATACTGAGACAGTGCGGGTGGCACGTATCTAAGGGGGTTAATTGATTAGATAAGTCGGATCCCTTTTTATTTTTCTTATATATTTAGCTAGCCCCTATCCCTAGCTTTCTTCTTCCTAGTCAGAAGGCAGGCTGGCCAAGAGGGCCTCCTTACTGAATTCAGTTGTTACCTGTACCCCTTCAAAATCTCTGGAAGTGCTTAAGTACGAAGGTGCTCAGACCTCCAGAGTGCGGTACGTGTCGAGTAGCTGTTTCAATACCACTGTACCACTAGGTGGTAGGTGTCAAGTGCTTGGAATTTTGCCCTAGTATTGTATTCTCCTCTTGTACCGGTTTGATCTTCTGGTCATATAAACCGTTAAACAATAGTAACCGTCCGCATCCGCGATTCAACCCCCCCTTTTCCCTTCCATTCCATAATACCTTCCAATAGTTCAGCCCCTTTCGTGGGTGGTGGATTCTCCTTTGATAACTGGACCAAGTCGCCTCCGCCGCTAACTCGGCTTATTGACACCGTACCAAGGCGCTCGTACGCGCCTGCGTCTGCGGGCGAGATGCCAAGGAGAAGAAAATATTGCACCTCCGCTGTCTGTGCCATCATGAGCAGAGAGACACCGTCCATAATAGCCCCTTCTATTTCCTTCGCGCTTCTAGTATCCCTTCTGTGAGTTCTCCTAACTGACCATCTTGGCGCTAGACCCTCGAGCTCTCCCTGATCCCCGCCACCCTGGTAGTCCCTCTCGACTAGTTTGGTCCCTGGTGCTGATTCCCCGACTACGGGGAATGGTTCTACAAACTCAGTGTCTAGCCACATCGTATCCCATCGTGGCTCAATCTCACGAAGGGTCCATGGCGAGTTATGCATTGATCCCGAGGAGTTCCCGATCAGCACGCAGCCATCTATCAGCGGTGCTCGGAGAACGACCCCAGTCCGGGAACGGCATTCCGATTGCGGGTTTTCAGCAGCCGTGAGCCGACCGAATGGGTCCCCGCCTGCGGGGCAAGACCATACGTCAATGATCCGGACCGTCTCGACATAGGATGGGTCACTCTTCGATAGATTCCTATCGCGAGAGCGGTATGTAATTGGACCGTCTACTGAAGCCCACGAAAATGAAGGAGCGCGGTAGTACGGACTACTTTCTATCCTTGCTGGAGTGTCATTGCGAACATGGGCTCCAAGAATGATAGTAGTCGTCGTGGTTTCCGAGGGGCTATATGGAAGGTTGGCAGTCATATGGAGAGGACCCCATAACATGCCACGAACGAGGTCATCAGCCCACAACCCAGCAACGTATTCCGGCCGATAGGATGGAGGTGTTTTGTCCGTAGAATCAGAACAATGAAGCCTTAGAGCCGTAGCGATATACCGATGTACTAGTTGTGCTAGTCCGGACAGTGCAGGCAGTTTGTCGTCCGGGTTGGTAAGCAGGCGCTCCGTGTACGTTTCCACGATCGAGTCCCACGCGGTGAAGATCTCGTAGGGTTGACGCGGTTTGCTAAGATCACCCCGCATACGGGCCTTGGTCGCGATGACACCTGGCTTCGTTGGCGGAGGGATCTGACACTGGCACGTCTGGATAGCCTGACACTGCCACTGAAGCTCTGTTGGTGTGTAAAAGATCACCCGCGTCGATAGGATAGCCTCTTGAAGTGTCCAGCCGCGGTCATGCAGGGGTTCCCGATCCGGCCGCCTCACTGCGTCTTCGTTGTGGAAGCCGTATTCGCATTCTTCCCGCGATGCTAAGTGAAAAGTTGTAGACGTCTCCTGCCTACCAATGGGGTTTCTAGCTTGGTGGCATCGAAAAACGGTGGGTTCGTGACGCTTATAACGTTCCGTCAAGGGAACGTTGGCGGACTCCGTGGAGGACATGGCAATCGTCAAGTATGCGCCCTCGTATATCGAGCACATACGCGCTGATTCCTCTTCCCAGTCCTGCACATCGTCTTGAACGATGCAGAGGGAATCGACCCAGATGTATTTGAAATCTAGCACGCTAGTTATCTTAATAGCATCTAAGATAACTGAGGGCAAGCTGATGCTCTCGATGCTTGTCATCATATCCAGGGTGTTGGCCTTGGTAGTTCTTAGATTCACGCCTTGACCCCAGCAGTAGCTTAGCGCGACATACGGTTCGCGAAAATCGAGAGAAGTCTCGACGACCTTGATGCGACCGTTGCCGAGGTCCCTTATGTCTATCAATCTTTTTGGCGGATGCGACGCATCCTGCCGGCAAATGCTGTGCTTCCGAGCGCAAGTATCAAGACAATCCCGAATGAAAGTGAAAGCTTTGTCTGCTAATGGCTGGCTACTGATATCAGGCCGCTTCGGGAGGTGTTGATATGGCGAAAGCCCAGAGACCTCGAGCGCTAGAGACTTCGTCTCTAGCTCGGGTATAAGGTCTACAACGAAGCATTACTACTATAAAAATCTCATTCGGTCGACTCCATGTTTTCAACAAGGGTTTTTGGCTAGCTCCCCTTACCTGTCGGCTGATATATCTCAAATCTGCGTCTCCTCCTGGCGCTGTCCATGTCCACGACCGGTGTCCGATCGGGGTAAACTCGTAAGAGATGAGTGCCTGGGTCTGGTGACGAATCAACACGCGCAATCAATGCACACAAGATACATCTCGTTGATTGCGCTCTCACAAGATCCCGGGTGACGTATATCAGGACAGAGCCATCGTCGAATTTCCTAATGAATCGATCATTTCCATATCGCTCGCTTGAACCCTGGTCGGCTGTGCGAGCTGGCCCGATTTTAAGATCAAAGCAGACGTCGCAATATGGATGATCGTTTGAACGCATTATCCAATTGAATAGCCACGTGCGGATACTAAAACGACTTGTCCAAGCTCTAATCATGAGATGCTAGAGAGATCTCATTGTGCGGCTCACACCGCGCGATGCGCTCGAGCTTACATTTCGAAGATGAAGTCCTAGTGAAGCGATTCGTTTGTGCCAAGATGTTAGTGAGTCTTATAAGCCAATCATGGCTAGGCGACTACGCCCCTCCAACCCCCAGTCAATACGCCTGTGATTTCTTCCTACTTAGATCATAGCGCGTCTTGTCAACATCAAGTCAGCCTCTTTACCTGAAACTTCGAGAGCTACATCACTAACTTCGATCTTCTAACAACTAACATACATTTGCTATAGCCTGCCTCAAACAACTTCCATAATGTCGGCGCCTCGCGTAATTGCAGAGGCGCGACTGTCCGCGTCCACCATCTCTTTTACAGACGGTCCTAGTCCAAATCTCATCGTATCTCTCAGGTTGGAAGCCACAGATAAACCAATCACCGTAGCCAAACCGTTGCTGCCTCAGCTATTTATCGCTACAAACGTGGTCGTTCTCCAAGAAACAACCACTCAGAAGCCGATCGCCACACCAACCCTCGACATTAACCTGCGGTCGGCACCTGCGCTAAAGTTGGTACCTGAAATGGCGGACAAGTTTGTCACACTGGAGCCTGGTCGGACCTGCAAAATTGTTGAAGTTTCCTTTGACCCGTTGGGAGCTCAGAGGAGAGGCGACTCAAAGTTAGCGAAATACGCGGGAGGGACACTAGGAATGCATTTACTAGAGCCGGGGAAAGATTATACCTTGGGAGTCCAAAACGATTTGCAAGGTATACACTGTTGGATGGAAGGTAGAGCTGAGGATTTGATGCAAGCAGCAGTTGAGTGGCGGCCATGTGACGCTGACATCAAAGTACTGCCCGCCGGGAGCTTTCATTTTCGAGTACAAGAGTGAATTGAGCTTGGGTATGTCACGGGTAGGTCTGGACTCCTAGCCAGAACCCTAATAGGCGCCAACCCCACTGTAACTCAGCACCCTTCAGCCCTACAAACGCCTATCCAGGTACCCATAGTTACTTAGTTTGTACCTACATACTGTTGACGGTGTCGAAATTGTTTCAACCTCACCCGCACCTCAGCCTGCGGACCCTGACATGTCCGCAGCGTACTCGCAACTCGGGCCGCCGATGCTGGGAGATCTTTGTATGGGGTGTTTCTCAGGCAGAGTTTGGTCCAGGACACCTCGAGCGCTAGCCAAGTGTAGCTTTCAGCATTTTTCTGGCACTGATCAGGGGCTCATAACCGTTCTGGCCCTCTACGTCTGTGATAATTATGGGTTCTGGCAACAGCCTTGCCGATAGCGTCGTTATTCAGCTACTCGTGTAGATGTCGTTGCACCTTATATCCGAGTACCTAAGTATCTAGCCTTTTGTTGGTACGCAGGGGGGAAGAAGTGGGTTTGTGAGATGCCCTTATACATGTGATCTGGCTCCAGAAAGTTAGAGGAGAGGTATATGCAGTAGGGCCTTCAGCGCAAGTTTCCTCGCCAGAAGTGACCGGCAAGAAGTCAAAACCGGCTACCCGGCAGTCTTTCTGGCGGTCTTCCCCCTCGCCTGGGTTGGACGGGTCGGAGACGGTCTGCTGAAACACTTTCTTGATGGTGACATAGTCAGCCACTGGGCAGTACTTAACCCAGATATCGCTGTACTGGTTATAATTCTCCGTGAGACGGGCCACAAGTTCTATAATATCTGGAAGGCTAGCTCTGATTTGGTCTTCTTGTCCGGGTTCGAAATCATTCTCGTCTTCGAATGTAGGAGATGTGCGCGTGGTCAGTTGCAACGGAGGAGCGGATGGGAAAGAGGCCGCAAGTTACGTGAAAAAACAAAGGAGAAGGATGGTTCAAACTGCCATAGCCATAGTTTGAATCTAATGTTCGTGACGGTTGTGATCAGTGAGGCATTCAAAGATGCTTTTAGGGGTATCTTTGGCGACTTTTCGACGAAGAATCTCCCCGGGTGAGTTCACGTTTTATATACATCGAAAAGACTATTTGATCAATCAATATCTGCGAGTTTGGTTCGAATCCCTATACATCATGTTGCAATATAGCGACACATTTGTTGTCCGGCTGGTCGTGCAAAATATTTCTTAGGGAGTAAAAGCGAGCATATCTCGCAAATTTCAACCTTTACAGTTAAGATAATCGACCCCCTTACGCTCCACCCCCTCACGCGCCACTTAACCTAACTACGACCCCCTCTAACTAAAAGCCATCTATACAACTACTACTCTATTAAATTAACTTGCGCTTAATAATTTAAACTTTTATAACATTTTTTTTTTTAGTTTTATTTTTAAAAAGTATTTTTATTGTTAATATAAGCTTTAAAAATATATTATAATTAAAGTTTTTATTTTTATAAATAATTTTAATTTTAAACTTTTTTTTTATTTTTTATATATTTATTATTTATATAAATTATTAATTTAATATTATTTTAATTTTTTAATATAACTGGAGGTTTTTTAGTACTAAGGTATAAAATAAAAAAAAAACCTAACGTTATTTTTATAAAGTAAGATTTTTAAAAAAGGGTTAAAAAAAAGTAGTTTTAAATAAGTTAATTATATATTTAGTTAATTTTAACTATTTTAATTAGTTTAATATAACTATAGTTTATAATTAATAACTAGTTTAATTAATTAGTTTATTAATTAATAAACTTATTTGTTAATTTATTATATTAATTTAATATTTTATTATATTAATTATAATATATTATAATATTTAAACTTAAAATTTAATATATATAAAATTAATAATAATAAAACAAAATTAAACTTTATTATTTTTAAAATAAAAAAGCTTATTTTTAAAAAATTAATTAAAATTAAAAGTTTTTATTTTATATAAAACCGGTTTATTAATTAATAAACTTATTTATTAACTTATTATATTAATTATTTATATTTATATTATTTTATTATTTTTTATATTATTTTATTATTTTTTAATTATTATTTTAATATTTATTTTATAAAATTAATACTATATATTTATATATAATTATTAATTTTAATTTTTTAATAA
>JBAWJX010000144.1:0-26690 GCA_037356095.1 Xylaria sp. Z21 | reverse complement strand
AATTAATAATTATATATAAAAATATTTTTTTATAATATTAATTTTATAAAATAATAATTAAAATAATAATTTAAAAATAATAAAATAATATAAATATAAAAAATTATATAAAAAGTTATATAAAAAATTATATTTTTATTTATAATATTTAATTTATTAATTATATAAAATTTATATTTTTTTATATAAAAAAATATTTTAATAATTTTATATAAAAAATAATTTAATTTATATTTTAAAAGCTTTAAGTTTTTATAAACTTTTTAAAATTATAAATTAAATAATTATTATTTTAAATATATTGTTTTAAAACGTTTATTAATAACTTTTTTTAAATAATTTAAAAATTAAACTAAAAAATTGTTATTAATTTTAATAATAAATTATTACTTTATTTTTTAAAATATATAAATTTAATTTTAAAATTATATATTAAATTTAAAAAGCTTTATTAAATATAAACTATAGTTAAATTAAACTAATTAAAAAAAACAAAATTAACTAAATATATAATTAATTTATTTAGGCTTGCTTTTTTTTTTTCGACTTTTTTTTAAAAATTTTATTTTATAAAAATAACGTTAGCTTTTTTTTACTTTGTACTTTAATACTAGAAAACCTTTAGCCATAAAACTATTAATAATTTTATAATAGCTATAGTTTTAAATAATTATTTTAAAAATAATTTAATATTTTTAATATTAATTAAAAAACAATTTTAAAAGCTTATAAGCTATAATTTATTATAAAACAAGCTAATAAAAAAAGCTAATAATTTTATTTGCTTTATTTATTTAATTAACTAACTTAAATTAAATACGAAATATTATTAGGTTAGTTAAACAAGCCTTAAAATAGCTTCAAGTCAGTTAAATCAAAATAAACGCGTTTATTTGACTTGTTTTGACTGGTTGGACCGCTGGCCGCAGCACCACCAGGCACTATCACAAGTGCATCACTTCCTAACCTAGTGACAAGTGTAGCAAGCATCAACTCTAGTTCCGCCCTACCACCGCTACGGTATGTCCCTACCGTCTATTCTTCACACGAGGTCAGCTATATTTAGGCTATGAACACCGATCACGTAGTGTAGTAGGCTGCATGTTGCACGCTGTTCATACAAATAGTGTTTGGCATGATACACTTATGCGTGTAACGCTGGACACAAGCCACAAGGCACAGCGGGCTATCATGTTTAAGCTTAAGTCAACAACCGACACCAGTTACGCATCATCTTCCATAACGGGAATAAAAATTGCCTGGCTACTACTGACTATTACCGAACATGCCTAATCTAGGTAGCCTATACACACGATCCCGTCCCGTTCGTCGGCCCATATCTCGGACCGGCTCGGATTCTACTAGGGCTTACTGCTACGCTACGTATTTGGATAATAGGAGACCCAATGAGTACTACGTCGGCCAGGGTCGGTGTCGCGAAAGTACCGTGATCTGCAGGCCCAACGTTAGTCTCCTCGGCAGTGCTAATTGACCCGTCCAGGTACCGTGGTCATGCAGCTACTGCCCCCCACCCCCCCAAACTTCATACGTAGTCTGTAGATCACCAGCGACCACTCAGGCGCATTCGATCGCCCATAGGGCTCATCACGTAAGCCGACGCTCATCTCCGGCAGCCAAACACAGCCAGACTCTGGCCAGGCCTACACAAATCTCCGACGGGACGGGTACACTTCCTGCGTAGTACTTACGTAGTATGCTTGTAGCTCATCCTTGACACCATTGTCTACCTAGTCGATTAAGAGATCCTTCTATAGCCATATTGGCAACGTACGATAAGACCTTGCGTATTGAAACCATCGTTGAATCATCCAGAACCCTTCACTTACCTATATGCCACAAGTAGGTATATGCATACTGTCCCAAAGTTCGTGTTGCTGCTCCTGCATGAAGGACCTTGGGTAGCATTGGATGTTATCTGAGGGTCTGCATGGCCATTCCTAGTTGCCTATAATCCACTTGCTGTTTTCACTTAAGTATTATTCCAGCACTTCGCCGAGAACTTGTGTGACGTAGAATTCCAATTTACTGGCATCGCTAAAGTTAGTCTCCTGATATAAATACATTCTCACTGTCGCTTGCATAAACCCCTTAGAAGATTTCGAAGTAGGTATTGACCTCACCTCGTTCACTAAGCAGCCAGATCTTAGGTAAGTTACTTATGTGATTTTGTGTCTTCCTGCTCCCTTTGTAGTCTATCTATGCTCATGTCTATATTGTGTATTAGGACGCCATTCCATAAGTTCACACCAATCTTTCAATTCATCAGTCACGATATGAAGATGCGTTACACAGCTATCCTTCTGTCGATTTGGGGACTGGCCTCTCTGTCTCTCGCTGCCCCAGCCTCCACAACAACTGGTATGTTGAAACTCCAATCCTCCAATTCCCCTATAATTCTAGGATACCTTTCGCCCTTTTATTTTCTGATTCATTTTCTAACATGGAGAAGAATCCGTCGAGAAACAGAACGGGGCTCAGCTCAACACTACAGAGTCTGCCTTGCCCGCCGGGACGAAACCGAAGGCGGCGGACGATGATGATGTCTTCGTTTACCAGTGGCGTCGGGGATGAGTTGACGCGGTTGTGTTGAAAGCTTTGTTACATAGAAAAGCGATAGAGTCACCCTTCTTGATTCGGGTGTTTTCTAGTCTATATCGCAGGATTTTTAGGAATGACTGGCGGGATATGAAGGACAGGATTTAATGTGGTAAACCTGTGAACTTGAAATCACTTTAAAATACGTCATGTTATATAAAATGCCCGTTTAGACTAAAACTATTAGAGTCATATATTCGTAGCAAGTGTTTATGCCCTATTGAGCGAACTGTGGTTTCTTCTATAACTCTAGTGAGATTGGAACATGCTCAAATCTATCAGACTTGCCATTCGACTTCTAGAATGGCCAAGTTGGACCCTGGAGGCTGCACCATCCCCTTCAGCCGGAATCCGCTGTCTGCCTGATCAAGCACGTGTTTCCATTCATCTAAGCTCCGTTCCTTCGCGTTAGTAATTTCCATCATTGTAACATCCATTGCTCTGTAACCCAGGGTGCGTCAGTAACTCCTTGTTAAGTTGAATGGCCTCAATAAGATGCTAGAACGCACCTTAGCTTTTTGTTGATTGAATTGGGTAGGACCGAAGGAGGCGGCATCACGAAGTCCATGATCAAAACGCGAGCACCTGGCTTGAGAGCCGGTTTTAACGCGTCCAAGATTTTAACACAATACTTATCTGGCCAGTTATGCAGTATCCAGCGATACAGGTAAACGTCGGCGTTTTCAATGGGTTGGTTTTTGAAGAAGTCATGTGCCATGAACTTGACATTGAGTTCCGGTCGTTTGTTACTTGATTCTGCAATTGCGACAACCTCGGGTACCTCCTGTACAATTAGCCTGATGTTGGGGTATTTCTCGGCAATGGCAAAGGCCGCATCGCCTTCCGACCCGCCTACATCGACGACCATTCCGGCGCCGATTGCGGCCCAGTCGAAGCCGTCTGTTAAGTGGCGCAAGTGATAGCCATCACCAGTCGTGAAGAAGCTCATCGCGCCCCCAAATCGGCGAGCCCGCTCGGGGTTTTTAGACAGCTCGGTATAAAACGAGTCGGTCGTATTATTGGCGAGAGCGAACCCCTGGGCGATAGATGATTGTTAGCCTCCGCCCCAAGTGGACTTGATATACGCTCGCTCAGTTTACTCACAGTTTGATTCGGCTCTTGGGCGGAAGGCCACTTTTCCAACGCATCCACGAGCCTTTCCGCTGCCGGCCACATCTCATTGACGTTGGAGCTGACCCAGTCCGCCATGTTCCTATCAACCGCGATCTGTCTAGAGGCGTTGGAATGGGAGACGGATCCAGGCTTCAGCTCGCGAAATACACGATTCGCAATAGCCATGCGAAGAATGCGAGTGAGAGCCGCTTCATCGACGCCGGTTTTGGAGGCCAAGTCCACATACGTGATCTCCCCATCTAGTGGAACTTTCTTGGCAATGTCGAAGTGCGAAATGAACTTGAGGTAGACCAGCTGGTTGTGCTATAAGACCATTAGTTTATTTGAATAATAACACATGTCGCGGGATCTTGTTAACGCACATGGTGGTTGAAAAGCTGCTCCCTCGGCCCCATGAGGAGATCGTTTAGCTCCTGAGTAGCCTCGAGAGCAGAAATGCGATGTTTCTCAACATCAGGAGGCAACTCTAGATCGGCAGGGGCACTAGGCTCAAACGAAGGATATGGCTTAGCATTCTTTGCAAGATAGTCGTCGATTTGCTGTGTGCACGATGCCACTATGCTCGCCAGTTCGGCAATACGGCTCTGAGGTGCCGACATCACGACTCTTTGTTCGCAGAACAGGGGAAAGAAATGTATAGATAATCAAGTCAAACAGAACTGGGTTGTATGTACGTCTCAAGTTGTGCAGATATCATTCAAGCGCAATCATATAACTTCAGAAAGAATAGAAGAAAAGTTAAAGGTCCTCACTAATACAACCCGTCCTCAGCGTCAGAGTAGGGGGGACGTGGGGGAAGACTGAAAAGCTGCCGACATGGATGCTACGGTACTGTGTGGTACTTTTTTGGCGCTTTCGCTAGGTACCTACAGGCCGGCTCTTCCGACCACGCGGTCAAAGGGATACATTATTTGGGTTAGGTTCCTACAGGATCTCACCTGTGGGCCTATGTACTGTGACCCTACACCAACAGACACACCCGACAGCTTGGTTGGATATCATTGAACCGAGCCCTCTAGTAATTCCAGATTCAATTCTAAATAAAGATGAACCCGCTCTTTTACACAAAGCCCACGCAATGACGAAAGCCCAAGTCTGAATCATCTATCTACGTTACGGTTACCTACTTACGTATTCGTATCCCCATCTCTAGATTGTAAGAATCGTCGGCCATTCTACATACGCTATACATGCTGCTTCACTAAACATGTCAAACAAGGACTATTCTCTTCTTCCATCTTCAGAGTCCAGCGATGACAAGACACAACCTAGCAGACCGGAGCCCCTCCCCCGCCTCCGGAGTGTCATTTACTTTGGAGGGGTTATACTGATATGGCTCATCACGCTGGGCCTCAGTTATCTATTTGGCGCTTCTAGAGAACATCTAAGTCCGCCCGTAGTATACAGTAAGGTCTGTCGCTGTCTCAAGTGAAGTCGTGTTTCTAACACACACATAGAGCCGACCGGCGACCTGCACTACTACATGCATTTCAACGGTTCCTTCGCACAGGGTTCCGGACCCGAGAGCGACTATCTCTGGGACTCGCTCTTTCCGGAGAAACTGGGATTTGTTAAACACCCGGAGGTAGCGCCCGACGTCGCCGGTATCGCCGTATTTCATCAATTACATTGTCTCGTAAGTACTGTCACGCTCTAAGCAGTGATTGAATGCACTTCCATATGACTAACGGCGCGACTCGTACTTAGAACATGTTACGAATTGCCTTCTTCGCGTCCACAGACGGTACTCTAGAAGAAATGGCTAGTCATGATCACGACGCCAATCACCGCGCTAGTCTTCATCACATTCGACATTGTTTCGAGTACCTCCGGCAGTCATTAATGTGTCTGTCGGACGCGAACTTAGAGAACATGAACTATACAACACAGGGTGTTTCAGGCTGGCAGACAGAACGGACGTGTCGTAACTTTGAAGGGTTAAGATCATGGGCTGACGAATGGGGCATCGCCAGGGAGGATGCACTTCGTGAAAAAGCGCATTACAACGATAGTAATCAGGCATAGTAGTGAATGGTCAGCAACCATTTATTATCTATTATACTCTGCGTAAGGGTCGCAGATCTAAGCTCTTAATGTGGTGGTTTCCTTTCTGTAAAGTGTTCGTCACCTAAGTCCTCGGGCTGCGCTAAGACACCCGCCTGTGCGACATCTACGGCGCGCTCTCGCGCCCAGGCCATCAATGCTTCGAAATTTATACACTGATGCTTCCCCCAACTACGGGCTGTTACATCGTTAGTGCCGCGGAGGTAAGTGTATGTCCCTAGCGAGACATCGCCTCGGCACATAATGCCCTGCCGTAATGTCTCAACGCAATGATCTATCGCAACAGTAAGTAAAGGGATAACAACGATTCCGAAGGGCTCCCGAGTATAGTCATACCTATGTGTCTTTTAAGCTCATTGCGCTGGAATCCTTGCACATCTGTGAAATAACTCTCCCTGTATATCCATTGGCGCACCTTTTTCTGTTCCGGTAGTTGTCAGTTTCTTGTTGCATAGAGTAGATGGCATGGCAGTATTAGTGGACTATTCACAAGACAATGGAGTTCGTGGGTCACGAATAATTCGGACGCATAACCAGAGCCATCTGCAAGTGGCAAAGAAGTGACATTATAATAATCAAGATCTTCTTTAGAAACACGAATTGTAGTGTCTACAGCGCCTTAGAATTAGAATAATTTCCATATTTACTGTAATTCGTTTCCTTTGGGGGAGATGCGAACCTTTTAGTAGATTGTGCCATGCTTGGTCAAGTTCGGGACTGGGGTCGCCAGAAAACGGCGTATCAACCACAGTCAAGGAAAACGGCCGACTGTCCCCGCGAAATACAGAGGCGCTCACTAAAGCTATGTATCATATCATGTAAGCGGGTTTTTTTCTTGAAAATCGTAGGATACTCGACATACAAGGAAACAATTCGGGTTTGAGCTTGGCTTTTTCCGCGGACTTGAAGGCAGAGAATTGGATCCATAGAACAACGTATAGCCCGGCGAGTACAATGTATAGCACTAATGCTGCAATGCACAGATAGCTGTATGGGCGCTTATGCCGGCACGGGCATCTTGATTCTTCACCGGGAGGCGAGCATAGAGGTTCAGCGTCCGTGCCGACAGGGTCGTTTCCGGACCACACCCGGTCGTACGTTTTCCGACTCCTATCTCGTTGAAACATATTGCCGAAAGTTAGAGGCATGTTGACCTGAGTTCAAAACTAACATTTAGATTATGGATCTGATCTGGGAATAAGTCTGAAATGATGCATTTACAGGCAAACTTGGGTCAGACGTTAATCGGCCTAATTTGCTCTACTTCTATCGTCTTGGCGGTCGTGTTATTTGAATTAGGTAGGTAAAGTCGCCGCCGGTGTTTAGACGGGTTGTAACTAGCTAAGCTTTGGGTGGGATTAATGTAACCTTGAACCCTGCATCCCGTCGTTCCCGGGTTAGGTAGGTACTTTATAAGAACGACCGACACATGCCAACCTAGCTCTATGTAACAGGATCTCTCTAACCCGTCCCCACGCCGGCTTCCACGTCCATGTGGCGGCGTTTCGATAGTCGCATGATTGGGTACGGACGGGAATCCTTTGATGCGACATAGGCTTACCACTTAGTAACAGCATGGGACGTAAGTGGCGCAGTCGCGCTCATCTGCCCACAGAACATGCAAGTCATTTTCACCTTGCAATCAACAATATCGTACCTACAAGCCCAAGCGTGTACTCTTTCCGCTGTTTCGTCCTAATTATGTGCCGATAGTACTTCTCCACACATGCTGATACAGTAAGTACTTAGCATTACGTAGTGATATGCATCACGATACAAATGGAGCAATGCAATGGACGTCTAGCAGGTGGTTAGTGGAGCATCAACGATACCCATTACATTTACGTATTTCAATAGCCTATGGTTCCAAATGCCTCTTACTCAGCCAGCCAGATAGACCTCAATGGTCCTATATCTCATTTCGTCTCGCATTGTTATCACTTATTGCCTGGCATCCAAAGAGCCAGTTACCATTCGTATAGGTTGCTCTTCTACCTCGCGCAACCATGGCGTGGAACGTAGCCAACTTCATTGCTTTGGCCGTAGTGTTTGCTTTCCTCGCGGTTGTCTCGGTTGTCTTACGGTTTTGGGCACGGAGCTTTGCCAGACACAAGTTCGGTGTAGATGATGCGCTCATAATACCAGCTGCGGTGAATACATTCTATTGCCATCTCCTGTGCTCAAGTTCTAACAAGCTTTTCGTCAGCTGGGCGTAGTGGGCATAGCTATAACGATGATCGTAGGCAAGTCATTCATGAGTCGGTTCAAGATAGTGAGCACAGGCCATAGCTAACATCAATAATCTATCGCTGTAGGAACTGCGATTGGAGAAATGGCTCAGCATCAGGTCAATATCATAGGACCTAATGGGCCTGTATTTACGCAAGGCTTGGCAAACTATAAGAAGGTTCGTGATGCTGAACACTAGGAACTGTTCATGACTAAACAACTGTAACAGTGCAACTACATCTTGCAGCTTCTTCCCTTGCTTTCCTTGGGTCTGAGCAAGACATCCGTTCTATTCTTCTACCGAAGAGTTTTCCAAGTACACCCTCGCTTCTTGGTTATCAACACTATCCTGATTGTGATTGTTGTAGCCTGGGCAACGTCGTTCTTCTTTGCCACTGCGTTCCAGTGCAAGAATCCAGTCACACTATGGACTTCATTTGAGTACGCCAGAGTCGGCTGTGTGGACACCCTACCCTTCTACTACGCCGTGTCCATAAGCGGCTTTATTACCGATCTGCTCATTTTGACATCTCCTCTCCCTATCATATGGAATCTACAGATGCCGCGGAAGAACCGGATCGCCGTCGCATGTATTCTCCTTCTCGGAGCAGTGTACGGAAATATCTTCTCAGTTTTAGATTAATGCAATTCTAACGCAATTACAGTGTCGTCGCAGCCGGAGTGGCGCGGTTCGCTACATTTATCTATATCGGCCGTGGCCTTTTTGCCAACATTAATGATATCACTTGTAAGTGGCTCAGACTCTCACCAGCGCTCAAAATTTGCTCTCTGCATATTAACTCGCGACTGTTTAGATTTCACTACGCCCGTATTCGCGTGGACAATGATCGAGAGCTCCCTTGCCGTCGTAGGGGCGAATCTTCCGCTCCTCCGTCCTCTACTACTGCGAAAGACCTATACTTCGTCGCAAGCGTGGTCTTTACTACGTTCATGGCATTCCAAGCGTCAAGCTCGCAGTGATCATGACCAGCAGATTAGTATAGAAAGTACCAGCAAAGACTCACTGCGCTTGGCCACACAACATTTAGGGAGCTTGGGGAATTTGGACACGGACATGCATCCTAAATCTGTAGTACAAGCTGTGCCGCTAGAGCCATCGAGGGCTCCAAATGGGGGCATTCATGTGCATAGAGAGTTTGAACTAGTATAAGTCGGATGAGATTCCGTCATGACGTTCTGCAAAGCTTATCTTTGGATCATTTTCGATGCCGTGTTAGATTCGATACTATGTATTCTCGAAATGCGATGTGTTAGATTGCTTCGGCAAAAAAACACGATACATAACATAGCACACTCGGATAAAGGAGCCCGTTCTTCGTGTGGCGGCGCAGCGGCCCCATAGACTCCTGTTCACCCTCGGATTTGCTTACCGGCGTTCCTTTTGCTGTTCACACCTCAACTTCATTACCATAATGCTGTTTTGACGAAGGCAAACCCGGCCCAAAACTCGCACACCCCTATATACCATAATATTTTGCATATAATCGTATCCCCTAGGGGACTATTGATTACTCTTTCCTCAGATATCCTCGTACCCAATATCTAAACTGAATCCCTATCAAGATTTCTTGAATCTAAGCTTCCCCATAGTAGACTTAAAAAGACTAGTTGACGACTTCTTGGTCCTCAACCCAAGGTCCTCAGTTGACCGGTACCGCATGTCATCAGCAAAGTTAAAGTTTGGCGGGCTCCTCGTGTGCGCCGCAGAATCGGAGATCGATGTGGGCCATAGGGGACGTTGAGCCGTAGTCGGTTCATCAGTTGCCGTGTAGAGTGTTTTATCGAGTTGTGTACTTGACCCCTGGTTACCGTGCCGCGACGGCGGGTAGTCCGGGTGCGTCTGCTGCGGTAGGCCCGAGTCGCCCTCCAATTCCGACGCGACGGTCAGGTTGCCTCGCATCGACATGCCCTCAAGCTCTACCGGCTCTGCTTTAATCATGGTCGAGCTCGAGTCCAGCTCAGCGACAACTTGACGGCGGAGCGGAGTAACGCCCATGAACTTGACGTTCGCCTCTAGGTCGACCGGCTCGTGTGTCGGCGTCACTGGCGTCACTCCCGCTTCGTCACCTTTCCAGTCCTGCCATGAACTTGAAGGGGTGATTGGAGTGGGACCACTCGACTGAATCGGAGAAGGCAGCTCAGCTGCCTTTTGGGTTTGGTTTGAGTTCACCCTACTCGTGACATGAGCGTCCTTGTCGTATCTATTCATGTAGATGACCTCCTGCAGGCCGGATCGGAGTTTACCGAACTTGAAGCCAACGCCTACTTTCCTTAGGGGCACCATTTGGTCGATCTGGTCATGCACATTCTTCTGAAGCAGAATCGGCGTCCCGTCTAGCCTTTTCGTCATCGTTGTCGTGTAGTACGCCGCGGCATCTTCAAGCTGCTTTACGGAGACGTACTTCCCCTGGTAACGAAAGGACCGCTCGAGGATCAGGATCATATCGCACGCGCACTTGAGAAGCATACGTGCCGTAGGGGGCGTCGAGAGGATACAGCCAGCGAAGCCCGCTATGATGCCAACACCGCCCGTCGGTATCGCCGTTCCCACTGTGAGCGCGCTGATGGATCCGAACTGTAGGAGCGATACCCGCATGAAGCTCCTCAGGTTTTTCATGACAACTTTTGACATAATCCCGTCGACGGCCTCGGGCGTCGCCTTCGGGAACCCAAAACACTGAATGACGTGCTCGCAGAGGATCCGAGAAACCGTAGGCGTGCCGATCAGACCTGACGCCGGGAGAGGAACCATCGCCGCGCGGATTGCGTGGGTGCCGAGCCGCATGACCTCTGTTATGGCTTGGTCAATCTTCTGCTCGACGTCAACCACTTGGGCTGCTACACAGAAAACACGCACGCGTTCGTCGGCGATCAGGTCCAAAGTGTTACCGATCAGCTTGCGGATGCCCTCGCTGTCGTCTAGTGGCAAGGTTAGCACTGGGACAGACGCGACGTTCTCTCACATACCTTTCGAAATGCAGCAGTACCCGTCCGCTTTGTAGTGCTCGAGGTTAGATAGCTGGTCTCGCAACCGCAGGAACTGTTCCTCCGCATACTGGTTAGCTTCCTCGCTAGCCAAGCGGTTGGCTTCTTTATAGTCATCTATTTTCTGCATGTGCGCCTCTATGAGTTCCATCTTGCGATAGGCGACGAGCCGGTCTTTCTTAGTCCCAACTACAAACACGGGGACGCTGCTAGAGTACTGGGCTATGATCTCGAAAGTGCGCCTATCCGCCTCTTCGATACGGCTGACGTCCGAGTTCACACAGAACCTAAAAAGTCGATGTTAACAGCGAGCCTGGGAGCAAGAGCGCGGCAGCTCCTCACCATATGACGTGCAGAGCCTCTGCGGGATTCTTTTGAAAGGCGCGATATCGTAGAAACTTGGCAATTTCGTCAAGTTCCGCGTCACTACCGGCCTGCCAGCCCCGAGAATCGTGGATCAGCAGACCAGGGTGATTCGGGCTCTCGAAAGCCTTATTGATGTCATGCACACCTTGGCTAAGCGTCGTCGATTCCTCCGTCATCTCGACCCCAAACACCTTGTTGATTAGGGTGGACTTTCCGACGCCCGTCTTTCCACATACCAAGATCCTGAAAGCGCTCACTCCGGTTTCTTGTAGAGCGAGCCCCTCTAGCCATGGCTGAGTTTTACCTTGGTCGTCCATGCATTCCAGGAAGGCAGTAAGATCCCTTTTTCTCGACTTGAAAACTCCTTGGTCGTAGTATCGGGAGTTCCGGTCGACTATCGCGAAGATTGAGGGGTGAATGATATTTCCACATGGAAGATTTGGCTCCCACCCGATAAGGTTCTGATTGCTGAAGACCTTGCGTTGGTGTTTCTGGATGCTATTTCCAGTTTTGATTCGTATACCGTGGCCCGATCCCGACTTTGAGTCGATCTGTACGCTCTGCAGGTCAAATAAGGTGACCTCAATACCATTGACATACCTGACCTGCCAGTGGGCCTTCTCATCAGCACTCAGGTCAGGCATTCCGCCGGCGAATTGTGGGAACACGAGCGACAGGATAGCAGCGCTGCTCTTCTCCGACTTCAATATAAGGCCGGCTCTCATGCTCTCCAGCAGCATCCACTGGAGCGGGTATAGCGACAGCCCGTCCTGCTCAGGGCCGCCGCACACATCCTGGTGGGCACCCATGAACCAGGCCTGAATGAATGACCGGTCTTTGACCTCGTCGTCCGCCGGTATCTCCCACATGTATGGCGACGTCTGGTTATCATTAAATGCGAGCGCGTGACGGAAATGCTGCACGATGTCGACAAACGATGACTCGTATTCGTGCTTCTCAACATCCGTCCGCAGAGCGTCGAAGACTCCCAAGAATTGGATCTTCGGAGGGGCATAGCAGTGTGCCTTGAGGTGCGCCGTCAACTTGCCGCCGTTCAGGGCGTCATTCCGCCTCCGCGCGGTCTCGAGTGCCAGCGCGGTCTGGTACAATTGATCGAACTTGCCCATCGACTTCGGGGTCCCCATCAAGTGCAGCAGCGACGCAACAATCTGGACGATGTGAGCGCCGCGGCCGGATCCGAAAAGGAAGAGCTCGGCCTGCGGCCCGTGGATCCGCCGGCATATGTCATCGACGATATACTTGACCTGCTGGTCTATGGAGCCGGCCGTGCGGCTCTGCAGACGCGCGAACGTTCCGCTCTCCTTGACGGCCTGGTAGTATCGCACCGTCTGGCTCACGCGGCGACCCTGGGGGTCCGTCAGTGCGGACCCCGTCGCAGCCAAACTGTGTAGCCTAAACACATTGCTGGCATTGCCGTGGCCTTTTACCGTTAGTGCAACTAGGTTCGTCGGAAGGAATGGAGGGCAAGGGTTCATTGAACTCACCCAGTGTTCCATCCTCCGCGTAATCTGACTCATCCACGCACACAATCAGACGAGTCAAGGCCGCCTGGGCCATGCTTACGAACTTCGGGCACTGCTCGGAAAGTCTTTCGGCGCTTGCGATGTAACTGTCACATTTGAATTCGGGACTCTTAGGCCACAATGGATGAATGAGAGCGCGATGAGCGTGGTGAGTGAACGAGGGGAAAACATGGAAGGCTTGCTACCGCTACCTCATGGGTCCATAAAACGAGCTAACGTTGATAAACAGTCTCAAGTTGCATAAATCTCAATTTAGTTCCGGCATTACGAGGCCACCTAGATCAGCCACCTTCCGTGGCTAAACGAAATCCCGGCAAAGTCATACGAATACGCGTATTGGTATCTACGGTAGATCGAATGACGAGATTTTTCAATCATAGGGCGTGTATACTGTAAGTGGTGAGTATTAGCTGGAGTGCCAAGCCGTGGGCCTACTAATTGAGGTTAGGTTTGATTCCTTTCAACGCTAGTTAAGTGGTCTTCGCCTTTTAGCTCACCTGTATATCAGTATGTATATTATCAAGGCTTCTAGAAGCATATTGTTGCAGATTATCCTGCATCTTTTTGCTCCTAATAAATAATCAAGGAAAAACTCTTTTGCGAAAGCAAAAGTGCTTGGGGTAAGGTTCTATTTTAGCTATAAGAAGTGGTGAGACTAGGTGGGCTGTGCATTATTACCTAATCTGCTTTATGGCTCGACCTGCCCATAAATTATTACCCAGGTTACGTAGTACTACTACCCATGGACCTAGATAGCTTAGCTTCCGATCGTGTGCGAACACAGCCCGGCTAACCCTTCACTAAAACGAAACCGGCCAATGACGCGCAGGATGGGAAAAGATATACATATTGATGTGTCCATAGAGGTTTAACATCGCAGCGTTTGATATCACACCTACACGTCTGTCTTCAAGTATGGTGCTCAGTTCAAAACCGATCAAGTGAGAACGCTAGCAAAAGGCTTACGTTGACTATGGAGTGCAGCTGATCGGACATTAGTCCATCCGCGGAGCTAAAGTTGCGTGACCATCCATTGCGCAGCATTCGAGACGGCATTATAAAACCGGCTGCCACGATGCCACGCTTTGTCTTACGACCGTGGCCTCTCTCTGAGACCTTTCATATTCACAACAACGCGAGACCCGTAGCCCATTTTGTAGAGCTTCGCAGATACCTTGAGCTGTGGGGGAGTAACCGTCTTTACATAAGCCCCTTTCCACGGTACAAGACCCTGATGGAATTTTTGCCAGCTGAGTCAGTTTCGGAATCGCCAAAGCGATCCAAGCCATGCTTAGGGACTGTTTGTGAGCGACACAGACAGTGTGTATGTATGTGTGCGAATAGCTCACGATCTGCGCAGTTTCAATAGTAATCTATTATCGTTTCCAACCCAACAGCGCATCGGCCCATCCACGACCAACTTTTGAAAAGATGTCTATTAATTGAGCGAAGTCGTTGGAAGTGTGGCATTCTCGCCGTTTTAGTTTAACCAATAGGAAGTCCACGAAGTGGGAAGCTCAAAACAAGATAAGAATGCCCTCAATGGGATCTTCACCGGATAGTTGGTGCGAAGCATCAACAATACCTCGAAATCCAGCATATCTGTCACGATTGAACAAATCTTTTTCCGGCGGAATCCTTCGATGAGCTGCTTATACTTGTCCCAGAATCGCCTCGGCGATGTTGATGAACACGACGTGCAGAAAGTCAACCCACAAGAAAATTTCACACCATCCACATAATTATATCGACCTAGTTACTCAAACACAAAATAACAGATTAAATAAATTTACTTGTATATAAAATGAATAATAATAATTAATTTGTTAAATTTTTATTTGCTTGTTTATATGTGGTTCATCGTAGGAACTAATGCATAGGTACTCTTGGGGTGCAACATTTTCTTCCGGTTCTGCTTCTGCGACGTGGTACCGTTGATACTGAGTCGTCAGCGCTTTCGGAGTTCGTGACAAGGCGACACCGGGCACTCAGTACGGAGAGCTCTGCTAGCTCATTGTGATAGTGCGACGCTCTTACAGGTTCCGTCTCCCCAACCACCTTTCGCCACAGCTGCCGGCACCTCTTCTACTATGCATCTAGGAATTGAACAGCTAGTCTAGACGATGCCGTGTCTATTAGTTTACAACTCTAGCGTAATACTTGCGGCTATAGTGGCCTTGCGCGGAATCTAACGACCAGTGACTTTCGGTGCAACGCAAAGCGTTCATTCGTCAAAGGTCACCTTAGGGAACGCCTACTCACTAATTTAGGACGACTGCCATTTGGAGAATGCCGTTAAAGGGCAATGTACATGTCTTTAGGGTCTTGTTGACATCCCGGGGCTTAGTGACGTCGCCCCAGACGAACTTGGCCGCGCAGTCCATGCTAGCCGGTTCGTTAGTAAATACATTATGTTCTAGATCGGCTCCTACGCTCCGTGCCATGAAGACAACTTCTTCTGCGTCCCCATCCGCCATCAACGCGGCAATAGCACGATCCAAGCCTCTGAGGCCACCCAGCAGGATAGAGGATGTTCCAGGTGCGATTTTAAGCGACGGAGATTCTTGACTATTTTAAAGTCCTGCTTCGCCTTGTTGAAAGAGCAACGAATAGAAATTCCAACGTGACCAATGTGGGTGCCCTTCTGCATATACCGAAATGCATCCTATATCCTGTAGTGACCACTCCAACCCCGCATCGGGGTTGAGTCTTATCACCAAGTCGGGGTAGTATGCAGCTCATTATGTATAGTTATTGTAATCCTTTACGCTTTCCGGTCCTGTATGTCAATCTATCTCCTCCGATCGCATACCGAAAGGTCGACTCAGTCCGATTATATATTCCGCTTTAGAGCCCCAGTGGATCCATCATCGCAGACAAAGAGATTTCGAATACCCCCTTCGCTCCCAGTTTCTGTTATAGCCGGGCACCCTCGTTTTACTATACTCCTGCTTACTAAAGATCTCTCGTGGTTTGGTTAAATCGTTTGATACCTTCACTATATTTTCGGCGAGGAAGGTCAGGTCATGTGTGAAGGTATGAAGGACGGCGTATAAGACTGCCCTTTGCGACGGACGCCTTGTTGATTATTCCATCTCTACTACAACATTAATATCTACCCATCTTCCGACGCACAAAGCTATATCGTACTAGTATGGGCCTCTCGGCGAAAGCTAGCCCAAAAGTGTACGCTCCCCCAAGACAAGCACCACTACCACCCAACGTGTGTGTCCTGTGAGCGCCGCAGGTCTTTCGATGCTTACTCCTGGGGTGGACCGGAAATGCATCCGCCGGCACAGTTGTAGTAATGTGATTGTAACCGCACATGGACGATATGATAAATGAAGGATATGAAATCCTCAGAGGTCGCTAGAAGCCGAAGACTCCTCTCCAACTGCAATGCAACCGCAGGGACCTCCGTACAGACCGTTGAGAAGATAAATTGACCTCCTGGTACAGTCTTAGGTTAGTTATTTGTTGCATTTCATAGTCGGTCATGATTTCACTTTATTTCCTTCTTTGAGGACGATTTGTGGCAACAAACAAATAGACGCTAATTATCATGTCGGTTTACGACCTCAACCACGATAGGGACAACGAAGTTGAGCGGCTGAAGATACAGCATGATTTCGTCCGTGACGTAACCGTGAGAAATCTTCCAGCTCCCGTATGGACCTACGTCAAGGGGTTGGAAGCGCCTAGAATTGCTGATATTGGTACCGGTACCGGAATATGGGCCACGGAGCTGGCTGCAAAGCTTCCTGAGGCTGCCGTTCTCGATGGCTACGACATCGATGTGATCAAGTTTCCAAATCGAGAGACGTTGCCAAGGAATGTCACTTTGCAATTCGGCGATATTCTCAAGCCCTTTCCCCCAGCGGCCTCAGGCAAATATGACGTAGTGCACGTGAGGTTCCTTGGTCGGGCACTGAAGAAAGGCGAATGGCTCCTGGTAGTGAAGAATCTAAGAAAGCTACTTGCACCTGGAAGCTTTCTCTTTTGGGAAGAGACCGGTCCCTATAGTAGGACTTCGGCTCCTTGGAGTGAAGCTTTTTCCCAATGGCTCAGACTCGAATGTGAAGCGGAAATCTTGCTAGATCGAGATACTTTGTAAATCAATATCCGCCATCAACCAATTTCCAGTCCGCTCTCCTCACCCATCACCCTTTTCTTTTTGATCCAATTCTCCAGTTACCTAGAATTCGCTAACTCCTATCCCTAGAGCTCCGGCTAGGCTTCCTTCCCAGTTCGAGGAAGCTGGCCTTGCGGACGTCGAAGAAAGGATTTTCGCTACGCTGCAGCAATCTAGCACGACCCCTGTGGCTAGACAGCCTTTGTTACTCGCGATGTCTCAATCCCTCACCAGCCTCCTGAAGAATAGGGTTCTGAAGGGTAGAGAAGATGTGCACAGACTTGTGGAAGCGGTTAAGGCAGATGTCCATAATGGAACAGTGCTAAGCTGCAACATCCACTGGGTCTGGGGGCGAAACATGATCCGGAAGGGGAGGTAGTCGCTGATGAATGGGCCTGATTGAGTTCACATTTTATAACCGGAATAGAATGTACCATACATTAGGGTGAAAATAAAGTATGGGAGTGTCATTGAGTGGAGTTCTTCCACTGCAGTGTCTCAGAGTCAAGACTGTCCCGCTTTGCGGTTTCCCATTCCTTGCGAATAATCTCCGCCCTCTTTGCGTCTCGGGGCACGATGATAGCCTTGAAAGGGAGTGGCACCGCCAGGATACCTTGAGTGACTTTCGTAGGATCTGGAACGACCTCGTTTCCTTCGCCATCAAGCGGCCTTTTGAAATCAAACGCCCACAGTAGCCTCGAAATACTAAGGAAGAGACTTTGATCCGCTACATGGATTCCGGGACAGATCCGTCGTCCGGCTCCGAAAGCAAACTGATCCCGCTGCGAGACGTCCGGGTTAACGGCGGAATCGTAGAAATTCTGCCTGTCGTCCTTGAAACGGTTAGGATCGAACTGGTCCGGATGCGGGTAACGAGCGGGATCGCGGTGTATTGTGTAAACGTTGTTCACAAGTACTGCCCCTTTCGGCAGTCGGAATCCCATGTAGTGAACGTCTTGCGTAAGAGCATGAGGCATCGCGCCCATAATAGTAACCGGCATCCAACGAAGCGACTCCTTAACGCAGCCACGTACATATTGTAGGTTTGGCTCATCCTCGGGCAAAGGCATCCTATTTGCGCCCACTACTCGGTCAATCTCGACTTTTGCGCGCTCCTGCACTGTGGGGAAGACGAGCATAGCGCATAAAAACCAGACGAGAGCGTTCGCGGTCGTGTCGGTGCCCGCTTCAAGAAGTGTTCCGGTAATGAAGGCAGCAAGGTCGTCATCGAAGCCATACTTTTTCTGTTCTCGAAGAAGGCCCACGCTGAAAGAGGGACTTGGGCCCTTTAAAGATAAGACATCTGCTTTGACCTTATCCCAGTGATACCTGTAAAGGATCTTCTCCTTCTGATGATTTGATCTAGCGCGTTGTTTTATGGAGAGCATCCATGTCGGGAGCATCTGCAAAAAGGGAAGGTAGTCAAGTAGTGCGGCTAGGCCTGTTTGTGCGAGCAGAACAATCTCGTCAAGCACCTCTAGGAGCTCTTTGAAATGAGGGTCTTCGAAATTTGAGACTCGGAATCTGAGGGTTCAGTGATTGCTCCATCCAAAATGTGAAATATCAAGGGTCTCTTACCCAAACGTAGTGGTCGTCATTAGAGAGCTTGAGTATCGATGAACGTGTTGCACGAAATTATCGGGGTCGTTGAGGATATCGTACATCATTTGTTGGTTCTCAAGTGCTTGATAAGGTCCAAAGGCCTTCGCCGAATTCACGTTCAGTAGCTCATGCATGATCCGCCGAATCTTGGAAATGGTCAGCTATCACTTCCAAAGATGATAGAATGGCGACATACCATTCTCCAAGTTTGTCCGTATCGCTAGTGATACAATAAAAAGTTTCAGCAACGAGTAAACTTCTCCATCTAGGAATGACTTGCCATCATCAGGACTCTTAGCCCCCCGCTCGCTATTTTTTGACCTATGTACATATCCATTCTATCGCTAGATATGGAGCTTCTTTTGTCCATAATGTCCTTTATCGCATGATCGCTAGAGAGGACGATCATGGTCTTAGTTCCTAGTATCAAACTATAAACTGGTCCACATTCCTGCGCCCACTTTTGGAATTGCAAATGGGCATCGTGCTTGGGTATCTATAAAGAATTAACAAAGGTATAAACAGGTTGCCGTGTAGCCAACTATGTAACGCTTAGTCTTACTAGATGGAGGTTTCCTAAGATGGGTACGGTCGGAGGCCCCGGCGGAAGATCTGTCGGCCGTTGGCCAATCTGCAGTATCTTCCGGGAAAGGGTGGCCAACAAAACGATAACAACAGATATAATGACTAGAGACGAATTGAAAGCCATGAAAATGGGTGTAGCAATTGTGCGTGGGTTCGCGGATGTTCTTCCAGTTGGCTAAGAGTATGATGTAATATGAAGAATTGAAATGATATACAGATTAGCGAGTTCGCGAGCTTCCAACGCTTAAATATTTGTGATAGATCACGTTATCAACATTCACCTCTTCTCCCGAAAAGCGTATGGCACTTGATAACGTTATGCAGCGTCATCCATGGTCACCTCAACGCATCCTGGAGGGGCGCAAAGCTTTCTCATTGCTCGTTATTTGCCCACCCTACATGAGATCACATATCCCCGATTTCCCCGCAGTGAACTATCCAGCATGCGGCCGGCAACTCCTTGGTTACCAGTGATCGTAAAGTGGACGCAGATCACATGCAGAAGCGACAGGCTTCTGCGGATTAAATGCACTTGAGGCCGAATGTTTACCAACCATCTACCTAGTTGATCCTTCGCGATGCATGGGCTGTTACCTATAGGTGATTCGCCTAATTTGGCTCTATTCGTTTTCAGAGCCACACATACAAAACTCAAAATAAACGTGAGTCCCCTTAATATCATATTGAAATCCTACACATACTATAGACACTAAATAAGGCAGTGTACTGGGGAAAGTTACATCGTTGTGACACGATAGGAAGACGGGTCAACCAGCTTAAAGTACAGGAATAGATAGAAGAATGATGGCGACATTTTCACAGTACTAACATGAGGTTACAAGTCGGTTATTTGTTGAGTGTCTTGATTAATCCTGGCATGTCCTGAGTCTAAACAGGTCCGGCTTTGACTTAATAAGAGGCAGCCAACCCTCGAAACCATACTATAGGTTAGTTATATGATAAAGCTATCTTAAACGACCGCTTTTAAAAAAAGAAAAAGAAGTTTTGTGTAAAATTAGGATCATGTTCAATAGCCGTGACCCAACCCGCCCCATCGTATGGGTTGTTATCATATGACATTTTATTGTATGGCTGACACTGGATTGAGATGGCCTTGTGAAGCGACTCTATATACGATTGGACGCATGCGATAGCCCCTGCCTCCACGTGCTGGAAAGTTTGGCCCTTATACTTCCACAGCGAGGACAGCTAGAGATACAAACTACTATCGCCAAAGTTATCAGAGCAGAGCATCTTGCATATGAGTTCGTAGCGTAAAAACGCCCTGAAGAGTCGCTGTCGTTCCGGGCCAGTGAGGGCCGTGGCACTGAACCGAGTGCATAACGGGTGCCCATGTATATCAAATCCCGGCTACATAGCGACAAGGGTGAGAGACCGAATTACTCACGGGAAGGATCTATTGCGGCCGCCTTGGTAAGGTAGTCCTCGATGAACAATAGTAACCGCCGTTGCAATCTGTAGAGCTGAAGAAGATCGTCGGAAGGTGTGTCGTCACATTCGTTATCGGGTCTCCTGAGAGGATTGGGGAGCGTCTGGGCTTCCCGTAACTTATAGTGACGGTGAAGAGGGCCCGAGAAGACATCAGGAGTGTGTTGAGTTAGGAACAAGATGATTGCCATGGCATCTTGGACCATGGCATCGTCAAAATCAGCAGCGAGTTCGCGCCGACAGACCTCAGTTGTGGGCTTGTGGGGTGGATCCATTTTGGTGGGCTTTCAGTCGCTCATCACGATGATTTGTTTCCTAGTATTACTGTACGTAAGTGTCTCTCTAGTAGATACCGACGTTCTACTTCTGTGTCGGGCGCGTCGTACTTAAAAGTCTAAAATAGTGTATTCGGAATGGTCGAAAACCCTGTTGGCGTCACTCGCTTCACGGAGCCCCCTTAGACCCCCCACCTCTTTCGGCTGGACCTCGTCCCCTACTATTTAATAATCTTTTAACTGTAATATCAGTGGGAAATTTAAAAAAGTACGAGAGGTATAAACCTATGAACTTGGGCTAATCTAAACTGATTAATCGCCGCATATTACTTTAGTATTCAATTATTAATATGTATCCTAGTTTGGGTAACATATATTATGATTTAATCAGCTGTTATTACGTACTTGAATCTTTTGCAACCTTATTACTATATTCTGCACGTCACGAGCCCTAGTTAAGTGGTAGGTGATGAGTATTGCTGTTGTGCGAAGGTCCTCTTAAACTACCTTCCTGGGTGCCATCTGACTATATGCAGGAACAGTCTTCCTTGTTTATATGCACTTGTGATAGTCCCCTTGATCGTTGCCCTCTCTAATACTGCACTAAGCAGCGAATTGTCCAGGTAGGCTCACATCACGAGCCATCTCCTAGATATCATTTCGGCTAGCAGTGTATCACACGGCGGCAGATCATTCGAGTGCTGTCACGGCCTGATGTTACGGCTCCTGCTCTAACCCACGTACAACTAACTCCAGGTGGTCAAGCTTCCGGATCGATCAGCGACATTCCATTTTATAGTAGGCCAACGGCGTAGTGATGCAGGTCTATTCGGTGACAACCGATCTCTGACTGCGTTATGCGGTCGATTTCCACTTCCCGCCAACCATCTGGCTTGCTAATGTGTCATGTGCCTATGCCGTGATCTACAGGTTCTCGTCTTATTAGTCCAGGTTACTGTGGCAGGTTCGCATAACTCTTGAATTGCATCTACCCGTCATTCCATAAATAATTAGGGTGAGCTGATAAATGGAAACATCAAACTCCCTATTCTCTTGACCTGGATAATAAGTACAAGTATCATCTAAGCTGAAGGCTACGTGGGATTTACTCGTCAACAACGCCTCTCGTCCTGGTAATATCCAGTATTATGACTCCAGTTGGCTTTAGACTTTAGACTTGATAGTGAAAGTACACTTAAATACTGTGAATCAATATCTTGAACGTTCTCATTCGTATACATTCATCATGTTCATCTTATCGTAACTATGGAACTACAAGTAGCATCTGAATATTCCACCTCGGACTTAGCCGTAAGGTGAGTATTCGAAGAGAGCCCTGCTTAGGGGTTGGCACAGAGACCGTTCGTGCAGATGTAATCGTCCGAGCAGTCATCGAAGGTAGTGCATGCGCAGCCTTGAAGAGAAAATTAGCTGCGGTGTCCGTTTTGAAGGAGCTGCGACATACCTATGCAATGGCCAGCCCAGGAGCAGCCTGTCTGGCAGGTGTTGCCACCACCACCGCCGCAATAGTTGGCTGGGTTGTTGCTAGGATAGACATGACCAGTGTTGCAGGTGCCGGAGCTGAAAAGCGGTGTGGCTGCAGGACAAATTAGTCTGACATCAGAAGAACGTGTTTTGAGCTACATAAAGAGATGTGTGACTTACTATCAACCTCGAGATTGGTAGCTGGGCTTCTGATGACGCTCTGTGCAGCATTAGGTGTGAGTTGATTCTCACAGTTAACTTGCGTACTGCCGCCGTTTTGCGAGTTGCCCGTGAATACGTCAATCCAAGTGGAAGAGGCTTGAAACGTCAGCTGGTCTACTACTTCCTAGTCCTCGGCACCAGATTACAGGAAGATACTCACTGCACCCTGCACAGATGTCCTCGTTGCGCAGATACTTCTTCAGGTAGGGTACGTAAATGATTTCGCACTGCGCGTAGGAGCCCCCTTGCTTGGATGCGACGGTGAGGGGGTCGCTGTACGTGCCAGTACCACCCGCATGGAAGCCACGAGAGCCGCAGCTGTACGCGATGGCGTCCGATCCGGCAGGGTCGTTGTCCGGGACTCCGTAAAACGTGACTTTCACGTTACTGGTCACGGAGCATGCGGTCGCCACCCCGGCAAGAAGGGAGAGGTAAGCTACGGAACGCATCGTGGCGGGAGGTTGTTATAGTATTGGCGTAAGAGCGGACGAGAAGGAGACAATTGACAAGTTATGTGCAGGATCGGTCGTGGGTGGCCGGATATCGACTTCGGTAATGATTCAAGGGGGTGACATGGCTATATATACTTGTGTTGCATCGCGTATGGTAACAAGAACAAACCATATGTTGCAACCTGACTAAGTATTTGAACGTTTTAGGAAGGACAAGATCCCATTCCCCTTAGCTGTGTGGTATCATCAATCAGCACCAATATTGATCACCTTTTCTTTTTACATAGGCTAATGGCGCCAGCATCATGCAGGCATAATCCCCAGTGTCGTAGTACTTGTACGAAAACGCACTCGAACTAGATGCGGCTGACTCTTTCTGGTCAGCAGGATCAGCTGTTCTTACACTGCTAGACCGAAAACCTGCCTTCCTGTCCTGGGTTGGACGGTTCTACATCAGTCGTGCATAGGCAATTAGAGTCTGACAACGCGTGAAAATTGGAAAATGGTCAGTTTAAGGACTGTCTACCCACATCAACAATACGAGGTGTCTATGACTTCTTAATAACATTGTTTGAGCTCGGAGTTGTTCAGACGTTAGATAGGTGTTGTATTTGGTTGTAAAATTCCCAGGTCTGTCCATCTGTTTATAGGATTCGTTTAAGGGGTTTACTTAACCTATTTTGGCAGGAGAGCCGCTGTTCCTAATTAAGAGCCTCTACCTGAATGCTTCCGTTTTGAGCAGGACGAAGAATAATCAGAAAACCATTAGTTGAATAATCGGAAGTTTGGTCAGAATCGCTAACTTGATTGATTTATCTCTAAAATCATACCGGGTTCTCATACCAACTATATCGCCATAGCCATGCCTCAAACAACAAGGGGAAGCTATTGTTACGGAACCAAACCCTGGGATCGCCTAGGCGGGTTCGAGCACACCGCACAAGTTGGTGTATTGCCCCGCCTATCTAAGCTACTTACAGGCAGAGGCAAATCCGGAGGAAAATCTCACATCTCAAGAGTATAAGCAGGCAAATAAAAATAAGTAAAAATTAAGTAAGTTCATTGCTATTGTTTATTCTATGTATAAGTAGCTTTATTTGTATTGTTACTCTGTGCTGAATTACTAGATCGATATAATTATTCGGACGATACGAAATCTTTTGAGTTGGGTTTCCGTTACAGGCTAGATACTTAGGTGGGCTTTGCCGGATCGTCTATGTAATATTACAATTGACAGTTCGGGATAAATCGGTAGCTTTTGGCCACCTTTGCGGTCAAAACACAATTGATTGAACAGTGAACTTTATTAGGCGGACTTCGCATGACAACTCAAAGCTAATCAACAATCATCTAGATCAAATCTGCATAGGGTTTCATGAACAGGCGTCAGACCAGATTGTGATAAGGCAAACTGCCTCTTGGAGGTTATTGGTAATGAGCGCTTAGTTGCATAAGTGATCATAGTAACAAGGTCGAATAAGGGTTTAAGTAAATAAGTATTTAGTTAGGAAGTAAGGTTATATTCATTTATATAGTATAACAGATTAAGCTATTGACTTAGGAGGTTAAGTTTTAATATATAAATAAAACTGTTTATTTTTAAAGGGTTTATAACTTTTAAAGTAAGTTATTTTTATATAATATACTTATTAAAAGGTTTATTAATAAGTTTATTAATTAATTTATTAATTAATTTAATTTAATTAATTTTTATATAAAAAATTAAGTAAACTAATTGGTTTTTAATATTTTTTTATAATTTTATAAAGTTATATAAATATAATTATATAAATAAGTAAAAATTTAAATATTTTTTTATTATTATAATATATATATATTTATATAAATAAAAATAAAATAAAAAAAATATTTTAAAATAATATATTATAAATATTAATTTAATTAATAAAATAATAATATATATATATATTATATATTATTTTTAACGTTAATTTTTATAAAAATTTATATATTTAATTTTTTTTTTTTTATTTTTTATTATATATATATAAATTTATATATAAGTACAATTTTTATATTTAAAAACTATTTTTATAATAAAAAATTATTTTTTTTATTTTTATAAAAACTTTTAATAAAAAAAAATATTTATATATATAAAAAAAACTATAAAATAAAAAAATTATTTTAAAAATAAACTATATTTTAAAAAAACTTTTTAAATATTATATAAATTTATTAATTGTTTTATTTTATTAAATATAAGTTTAATTATATTTTTAATTAAAAAATTAATTAATTTTTTTTTATTAAATATATAAATTAATTTAACTTTTTTATTATTTATTATTTTTTAATTAAAATAATATATTATAAAAATATATTTAAATTTTTTATAAAATTTAAAATTTTTAATTAGCTTTTTTATTAAATTATTATTAATTAAAATTATAAAAACTTTTAAATTATATTAAAAATTTAATTTTTTATTAAAATAAATTAATATATTATTTAAATAAATAGTTTTTTTTATAGCTTTTTTTAAAGCTATATATTTAATTTTATAATTATTTAAAGCAATTAATTTTTATAATTATAAAATTTAGCTAATTATATTATTATATTTAATATTATTAAATAATAAAAAAATATATTTAAAAATAAATTTTTAGTTATTTAATTTATTATTTTAATTAAAATTATTATAGCTTTTTATATTTAAATTTATATTATTATAATTATATTTTATTTTAATATTTAAATATTTTAATAAATATTTTTATATATATTTTAATTTAATAAAATAAAATTTATTAAAATTAATTATAAATTTAATATAATATATAATATTAAAAATTATATTAATTTTAATTTTTAATATTAAATATAATAAAAAATCGATTTTTTTTTAATATTATAAAATATTAATTAAAACAGCTTATTTTATATTTTTTTTTAATTTTATATTTAAAATTTTAAATAAGTTTTTTAATTTATATTAATTATTATTATAAATATTAAATTTATTTAATATTTTATTAATATAATAAGTTTAATTTATAAAAATTTTTTTAGTTTTATAATTTATTTTAATATTATTTTTTAAAAAAAAAAAACTAAATTAAATTTTTTAATTTTAATAAACTTTAAAAATTTTTTATATATATAATTAACTATTTTATTAATAAATAAAATAATTAATATATTATTTATATAATAAATTAAAATAATTTTTAATTTTTTATTTATAAATATTTTTTTATTATATAAAAATATTTTAAATTTTATATTATATAAATTATTAAATAAAAACTTATATTATAATTTAAATAATTGTTTTAATTTATATAAAGTTTTTTTTAATATAATTATTTTATTTTTATATTTATTATTTTTATAAAAGTTTTTTAATAAAATTATATAAATTTTAAAATTAATATTAATATATATAAATATATTTTTAATATTAAATTATATTATAATATAACTTTTATTTATTATTATTATTAAAAATATATATTAAATTTTAAATTAATAAATAATTAAAAAAGTTTTTAAAAAATTAATA